>JAJONY010004728.1:0-32336 GCA_029582405.1 Solanum gandarillasii
AGTTTAATAAGTATTAGTTACATTACTAAATATTTAAGGAAAATTAAAATTAGATTATGTATTTAATTGTCTAAATCAATGTATTTTAATTGTCTAAACCAATGTTGAATTGATTTTCTTTTTGCATTAGTATTAATTTGATTTTGATTTAAGTTTTATAATAATTATCAACATCTATGAACTATAATCTTTATTGGACCATCTGAATTCTATGTTTTAAACTTGAAATAATATATTAAAAGATAAAAACTATGAAATAGTATAAGAAATATTTTAAAATTATATCAAAGTAAATATTTTTATGTATAAAATAAAATTTTAAAATTACATATATAATGTCGCGTTGTTTTGGTCTCAGGTTGGTTTTTTTTAGTTAAAACCAAACCAACCCAAATATAGTTGAGTTTTTTTTTTCAATACCAAACTACTAGTCCGGTTTTTTTTCCGGTTTGACTCGATTTACGATTTGGTTTGATTTTCGGTTCTGTTTTGTACACCTCTACCCGTGTATATCAAATTATGTATGATGTGATACTGCATGGAAAAAGTGGCCGTGTCAAAGCAATGATTAAGAGAGTGACAAATTTAAGTTCTACTTTCCTTTTTCTTTAATTAGTAGCCATTTATGATTTATAAAATTTAATAGTGACTTAACTTATGTTCTCATGCACATAAGCAGATGCAACACACGTGTCGAGAGAGTAGAGTTGTTTAAAAGTCTCAAATACATTACCTTGTTCAAGAGGCATCTTTTTTTTTCTTCTTGAATTTCATGTAAAAAAAAAAAACATTTTAGGTCTTGTAATGTTTGTGCTTGGATCGACTACCCAAGAATGACGAGTTTCATATGAGCAATAGAATTTATCCAAGCCATTGAATTTATTCACATTAAGAGTTTGTTTAAACAAAGTAAAGAGAATTAAACACCATTTATTGACCAAATGAAAGAAGACACATTAGCCGATAGAGCATCATTAAAGAGCCCAAAATATTATTTAGGCATGTGAGGATGTTATATCCTCAATTAAACGTTCCAAATCTTGGTATGAAGCGCCACCTTCACCAACACTTGCTATTGCCAAATTGCTCATCTGTTTTGCCCTTTCCAAAAATTCAATTTTTTTCACATCCATCACTTCTATTACCATCCTCTCAATTGTGGCTCTATCACATACATCTTTCATGTCTAGTCCAAGCTTCCACACCTCTGCAACATACCTACTATTTACTTGTTGATCAACAAAATAGGGCCAACAAATCATTGGTACTCCCTCTACTATACTTTTCAAAGTCGAATTCCACCCACAATGAGTTAAAAACCCACCAATTGATGGGTGAGCTAGCACTTCTTCCTGTGGAGCCCAACTAACAATACAACCCCTCTCCTTTGTACTTTCAACCAATTCCATGGGAACATTAATGTCGTCGTCTTCAAGTCCAATAATTGAACCGGGCCTCTGGACCCACAAGAAGTTAGTCTTACTATTCACCAAACCATACCAAAATTCCAAGAATTGGGCCTTGCTCATTGTGGCAAGGCTTCCAATGCTGACAAATAAAACTGATTTGTTGGGCTGTTTGTTGAGCCAATCTATACAACTCATATCCTCTTTCCATAGGCTGTTGGACGTTGGCAAAGATTGAGAAGCTAGTTTTGCCTTCATTTGAGTGTGAAGAGGCCCAATGGCGTAGATATTTGGACATAGAGCTCGGAATTGTGAGAGAATGGGTCCTTCAAGGGCTTCAAATGTGTTGAGTATTAGAGCTTGGGCTTGGACAATATGTTTCCCCTGCTTGATTACATGTTGGATAATGGGAATATCAAGGTCAGTTGCACGGCAGTAACTGGGAAGGTCTCGGCGTCTCATCACACCTTCCATTCCTGACACACTATTTACTAATGCATCCAAGTCATTTCCTGTACCAAGAATAAACAAATTGTAATTTTTTTTTAAACATGTATCCTATAAGCAAGAAAATAAATTATATTGTGATTTAATTTTTAATCACTTTAAAGAAAAATAAACTATAATTAATGTTTACTAATTCATTTTCTAATATTGCCCTACGGAAAATACATGATATATAAACATGACTATTAACTTGACTTCAACTGACAATTATGCCCTTCAACTTTGAGAATGCACAAATAGAAACTTAACTTGTATAAAATTGAATAAGTAAACACATGTTTTCTACGTGACATAATGTATGTAGTATGTCACATATGACACAAATGGTGCCATGTAGGACAAATATGTCGATTTGTTCAGTTTTATACAAGTTTAAGTATCTATTTGTACACACCCAAAGTTGGAGGTCATAGTTGTCAGCTGAAACCAAGTTAAGGGTCATGTTTATGTATTATGTCATAGAAAACGACAACTCAAAACCTATAATTTATAGGCATAACACATAAATATGTCCTTTAACTTGGTTTCAGTTGACATTTATGTCCTCTTTGGATGTGTTCAAGTAGACACTTAAATTTGTATAAAATTGAACAAATAAACACATGTGTCCTACATGACATAATATACGTAGAACACCACATAGGACACAAAATTGTCATGTAGGATACCATATAGGACAAATGTGTCTAGTTGTTCAATTTATACAAGTTTAAGTGTTTACTTGTGCACACCCAAAATTAAAGGACATAGATATCAGTTGAGGGCAAGTTAAAGGGCATAAAAAGTCAAAGTAAAAGTCAAAAAATAAAAAACACTTCCTAACTTTTTGACTCTTTTTAAGTTATTTTTTTTATATTTTTCAAACACTTCCAAAAATCAAAAACTACTTAAAAGTATGTTTGACCAACTTTTAAGTTAATTCAAACACCTTCTAAATGTATTATGCCTAACATATATATATATATATATATATATATATATATGAGTTCATACAAAATGTTATCTTAAATAAATGTGGCAACTAACGCATTAACTTTCGTTATCACAATAACCCGGCTCGGCCGTCTCCATCTGCTAGCGTTGCTGATCACCTAATTTGGATATTAATTTTTTTTATTCTTTAACATGGATAAGAAAATAGTAAGATAACACATAATTTAGCTGTTGCACAATTGGACACTTTTGACTAATTACAAAGAGTGTTTAGATAATTCAAATATGGTGGAAAAACATTAATAAGCAAAAATCCAAAACTAATTTCTTGAAAGTACAAATATGCTAATTAGACTAACCTTTGAAAGGAATTTCTCCATCTTCAATAAGTTTTGGAACAGCCAAATAAGTCCAGATAGCACAAGGACTTATAGTATCAAAATAAATAAGTGGGATTTTAGCCTCTTTAGCTATACCAACAGCAAATGTAAAAATACCATCAACTATGAGACAAGTAGTAGTAGTCATCATGACCATCTCTCTGAAAAGTGGGCTACTCACTTTCTCTACACCTTCAATAATCTTCCCTATTTGGTCTCCATTTCTTGGATTATCTTCTGGAAGTCCATCTGGAACTGTCACAAATTTGAAGTTTGGATATTTCGCAAAACGAATTAGAACGTCCGTGTAATTCAGTAGGCGTTGATGGATGTATTCAGTGTTGATGAAAGTGACATGAATTTCTTGGTGAAGGCATAAGAGTTCAGCTAGTTTTAGCATGCAATTTACTGGACCTTGAAGAGGCAACGGGAAAATGAGTACGTGAGGAACTGCCATTCTCAATTTAATTTCCTTGGACACTGCAAAATTAAAATTCTGGTTGAGGTTTTATAATCTTGATATATATATATTGAATATTAATAGTGGAAGAAATTAAAGAGCTTTCTTGTTGGTTTAATTTGACATGTGCAAAAATGTCTAACATATTTATGAAAAACAACTATAGTTTGAAAAAAGTACAACCTCCTATTTATGAAAAACAACTATAGTTTGAAAAAATTACAATCCCCCTCTCCTACAAATAAAAAGAAATTCATTTAAATGTATTATGTATCAATTGTATTCAATTAAATATAGGTGAGAGTTTTGTATTTTATATCAATCGTATTCAAAAAATTATATTTATATTTTGTATCAATAGTATTTGTATTCATACGAATAAAATATGCATTAAACAAATATATAATACAATACAAAATAAATACAAAATACAATTCTCTCTCCTCCATCTCTTGATCTCAGTTTTGTATTTTTTCATCAAAATCCACGAAAAAAAAAACAAGAATACAAATGTGTAGCAAATCAAAGTGTAGCTTTTACTGTTTTTAAAAGTTACTTGAGCAACTTTCACATATAGCAAACATAAAAATCATATTTGTATGTTATAACTATAGTTTGCATAATTGCGCTCCATAACAAATTTTATGTTTGCTATGGAGCTTTTGATTTGTGTAATTCACTACAAACATCCAATTTTATACAAATTGTTCAGTTTTGTATAAATTCATTTATACATTGTAATTTGTATAATAAGATCTGTATTTGTATAATTATAAGTGTATATGACGAAAATATATATATTTGTATTTGTAGATACACTTTTCTCTCACTTTATACAAACACAAACGCATTTTATACATTTTAAAATGACTAATTGTATACTGAAAATGGCTAATTATTGTATATCGAATCAGATGACAAAAAAGGGGATGTTTGCTGCGAATTACAATTAAAATAAACTATGACTATAACATTTAATTTGAATTAATAGTTTGTTATTTCATACAATTTTCCCGTTTTTTAAAGCAACTTCAATATATTACTTTATTTATAATTTGTTCCAAATGTTCATACGACATGAATGCGTCGTTTACAACCCAACTAGGGAAAACTGATTTCCATGAAATTCTATGCAATAAGGAAATAGAGAATTGCATTACATTATGAGTAAGCACATGATTTCATGTTTGAGGAATATATAAAATGCTGATATCTTTGAAAAAATTCATTGATCTTCATATATTTTTGCAAGTGGTATCTATTTTTAACAATGTTGTTATCTTTTATTTTTGTAATATTTGCACCACAAGCTTTGCATTTGATAACATTTAAATCATTGATCAACCAATTCATAAAGCTCGATCCAAAGCATTTCATATTTCTATTACTTCAGCTCAAGTATAATTTGTTTGTGATTTGCCTTGTCGATAGATTTTGTGATACATTTTATTATTGTCTTCAATAAATAAAAATACTTTTATTTATTTTGATTTTAATATTAAAAGTATTTATTAAAAGTTGATTTCTAATGTCACAACAATAAATATAATCATGAAAGCAACTTTATTTTTATAAATCAGAACTATTATCTTAATGTTAAATTCTAAATTACATTAATAAAATATTTTAATATAGGACTCTAAATATCATGCCGTAAAAAATCTAAATCTTGCCCTACAAAATAACCAATATACTTGTTTTTCTTTTTCAAGTTGTTTTTCCCTTCATTTATTTTTTTAGTTTTTTTTCCTTTATATTTCTCAATATAGTCCTTTTCTATTGACATTTCCTTCTGTTATTCTTCTTTATTTTTTAACTCCTCATTTTCTTTAGTTTGTACGGTAATAATCCTCAAAATTTGAATATTAAATTTTTTTTCTTCAAATTTTCTTTGATTAACAAGTTTATCATATTTGATATTAAGAAGATATCCTACATAAAAATGAAAAATTAATAATTTTTAATCTTTCGATAAATACATCATCAAATTATTAACTTCTTGATAGTCAAACATTGTTTTCTTTTTAGTCGGTAAATTTAAGGTTTCCTTTAAATTAAACAAAAAAATATTAATACATCATTTTTAAGACTATTTTAATAATCAAGATACAAATTTTATATAGTAGTGGTCATATTATATAACATAATATTAAAAATCTATTTACGCAATAATCCTTGAAAGTATTTTAGGAACAAAAAATTAACTATTCAAACACATTAATTTTATTTTAAGCTAGTTCAAAATTTTCTTTCTAAAACTTGTCCAAACAAGCTTAGTGTCACGGACTTCGAGTCTCACTAAAGCTTTGTGCGACACTTGACAACGTATTCACTAATCTTTCAAAATCTTGTAAGCTCAAGAAAGCCTTTTGAAACTAAGATCGCTAAGAGAATGCAAGAAAGACTTAGAAAGACTTAGAGAGCTTTGGAAGAAGGCTTTGTATTACTTTGTGGAAGATTGCTTACACTTTGTTGGATGAGTTTGCAAATGAGAGGCCCTCTCTATATATTACTTCCTAGGGGCTTAAGTTTAAATAATAATTACTTTGCAAGTCCCTACAATAGTTACACTTTAGTCCTAATCTAAAATTCTCTACGAGTTCTAGGAAATTCTAAAGCTTTCTTGAAAATATCTAGGGAGTTCTAGAGTTTTCTACTAACCTCTCCATAACTCTAGATTCTTCTCCCTTATCCTGATGCCGAATTTGAGGCGGGACATGACACTCTCCCCCACCTGTTGATGCAACGACCGCGACGCATTGTTGTTGTTGCAAGAACTCCCAGATTCAGTCCTTATATTGCCACAAGTCTTCATATCTCTCTCATGTGGCCTCCTCCGGAGTTTGTCCCTTCAAATGAACAAGGAACATGGCACTGGCTTGTTGGCCTCGCTTCCTCTTTGCTTGGTAGTCTATGACATACTCGATTTCTCAACCGTGCGAGGCAGTGACAGTTATAGGCACCCTTCTTGACTGGTTCCGGCTGGGATCATCCTTTTCCTTATGGTATGGCTTTAGGACGCTTGCATGAAAGACTAGATGGATCTTGAAGTGTTGATGTAGCTCCACCTTGTAAGAGATCTTGCCCATTTTGGCAATGATCTTAAACGGGGTCTCATATTTTTGCACTAAATTCTGATGTACTCCCCGTAGTGCTTTAAAATATCTTGGGTTGAACTTCACCAAGATCATGTCTCCAACTTTGTAATCTGTGGGACGTCGCTTGCGGTTGGTAAATTTCTTCATCTTTTTGGCTGTCTTGTCCAAGTAGGACTTGGCAGTGTCGAGCTGTTCCTCCCATACCTTGGCAAGATGGTAGGCTCCCAAACTCTTTCCACGAAAAGCTACCGATAAAGAATGTGGAGTTTGGGGTTGTTGAGTACCCATCGCCAACTAGAATGGTGTGCACCCGGTGGACTCACTCCTATGAAAATTGTAAGAAAATTGTGCCATGTCTAGGAGTCTGGCCCAATCCTTCTGTTGCGCACTTACATAGTGCCTTAGATAGCACTCTAGTAGGGCATTTGCGCGCTCATTTTGGCCGTCTATATGTGGGTGGAAACTTGTGGAGAAGTGTAACTCTGTACCAAGTCTATCAAAGAACTCCCTCCAAAAGTTTTGAGTGAAGCGGGGGTCTCGATCGCTAATGATATGTCTTGGCAGCCCCTAATACTTAACCACATTCTTGCAAAATAGCCTGGCAACCTCTTTAGCAGTGAAACCGGCTGTGATGGGCATGAAGATAGCATATTTCGAAAATCTATCCACCACAACCATGATTGTTCCATACCCGTCGGACTTAGGTAGGGAAGTGATAAGTCTATGGTCATACTTTCCCATGGGCGTTCTGCTACGGGTAGTGGTTCCAATAGTCTTCCCGGCTGTCGTTGCTCCACTTTGTCTTGTTTGCACATAAGACATATCTGCACATAACACTCTATGTAAACTGCATGCATGGCCAGTAGTAAACTGCCTCAATCAACGCCCTTGTGTGTCGCTGCTCCAAATGCCCAGCCTACGGTATGTCGTGGCCTTCCTTAATGATTTGCCTCCTGATAAACCCAAACTGTAACACCCCAACTTTTCAAAACGTCTAAATTAACTCGTATCTTCGTGGAAAGACAATGAGGGTGAGTAACAAATTAAGAATGATGTGGTATGTCATATTTTAAGTGTTCAAGGGTTGTATCTCAAGTTTTGAAGTTAGGTAAGTGGCAAAATAAAAGTTGGTGAAAGTTATCGTAAGTTTCTTTTTAAAGATTTCTCTAAAGTTTTGGTCAAATGTCTTGGATGTTTTCTCCCAATATATAAAGAGTTAGAAGACCTATCACTCATTAAATTGAAGGCCTACGAGTCTAGTTTGCAACGCACAAAACCCCGTATCCAACCAATATCAGAGTAAAAAGTTATGAAGGTTTTATTATGGACTGCCGGGGTAGAATTCGGGTAGGGTAAAAAAGGTGGTATGTCGGCTAACTCAACGTTTTAAGCCATGAAAACATTTGTTTTCACTTCCAAACCAGAAAGAAAGCATAAGAGATGGTTCTTCTGGAGTTCTTGCATGATGAAAGTTGGTTTTTGATGATTTCTACCATTAAAGGTTGCCCCCGTGCCTAGAAATGTGATCTCTACACGTGACAATCGTTTTTCCCTCCTATTAGCTGCGTTTGGAGTTAGTGTTTAAAGATATTAATTTGTAGTTATTGGTGTTTCTTCAAGGTTTACACTTGGTTAACTAAGGTAATCATCTTGGGACCCTTTTATGGTTGTTTTTATGAATTTCTACGGACGTTTCGACAAGTTGGGGCAATATGGCAAATATGCCGATTTAAGATTAATTATGAACTATTTATAGGTGCATTTCAGTTGTGTATATATAGTGATTGTGAAGCTTAGGACATAAGGAACAACTTTCGTGATGGAACTACGGTCTTTCGAGCGTTCATTGGAAAGGTATGTTAAGGCTATTCCCTACTTACGACATGTTTCCTTAAAGCTTCGGAGCAATATAATTGGGTTGTTATCCTTGTTACACTTGTAGCCATTACTGTTGATTGTTGGCTGCTCGAGTTGATATAATCCTCCCTTGTCGGGATTCTTATTCAGTTAGTAGCGTCCCTATGTTGGACACGACTTAGAGGCTATTTGTATAGGTTGCTTATAACTAAATTACTCGATTTTAGCGATTGGATTGTTATTGTTTCCCTTGGGGCTATTATGGTTAGATGCAGGAATGTGATCTATGCCTAGAAGGGCTATGTTCTGCCTACAGGGCTATATGGATGCCTAAAAGGGCTATGAGTTGCCTACGGGGCTATATTGATCCCTAGAAGGGCTATGAGTTGCCTACAGGGCAATATTGACGCCTATGTGCTTCTTACAGGGCCATGTTGTTGCCTAAGAGAGCTATGAGTTATTTATAAGTTATATGTTGATGCCTACGAGAGCTATGAGTTATTTATAAGTTATATGTTGATGCCTACGAGAGCTATGTGTTGTCTACGGGGCTATATTAATGCCTAAAAGGGCTATGTGACTGCCTACAGGGCTAGGGGGACTACCGATAAGGGTATATAGGCTGATTGGCACCTTTCGAGCTTATGAGGGCCTGAGTAGGCGGTCTTGTGTGCTGTTTGTACCTGCCGAGCTTATGGGAGCTTGGTTAGGTTGTTGTTTTTATTATTTTTGACAAGTTTATATTTAAGAGTAGGTCAGTACACTTATCTTATCCTTGATTTATTTATCAGATTATTCCGGTATATCAAGATACCTCCTCATAGTCTATTGCTTTTCATACTCTGTACATTATTTCGTACTGACACCCCATTGCCTGGGGGCACTGCATTCATGCATGTAGGTCCTGACAGACGACCGAGTAGACCTCCTCAGCAGCAGGATTGACTTTTATCCGGTTGGCTAGCCCCTTTCCTCCGGAGCTGCCAGAGTTGGGAGGTTTGTTACCTTTTGTTGTATATATCTTTATGGGTAGGCTGTGGGCCTATCCCACTAATCTTTACTACTCTTAGAGACTTGCAGACTGGTGTGTGGGGTGTATAGCTATGTTATGGCCATACTGGCCTATGTTGTTGGTTTGCTGAAGCTTGTGAGCTGTTTGATGTATTGTATTGATATATACCTGCTTTTAGTTTTGGTATAGATATCATGGTGGCCTCGACGGCCCAATTAGGACTTCTGTGCTAGTTGGCTATTTATTTATATAGTCTCCTGGAGTAGCTGTTTCTTTTATAGATCAGTTGACAGAGGCATTGTCGGCCGATGACTTAGTTTTAAGCCGAGATATACTTGCTTGTTTTCTTGATTGCATGTGGCTGCCATGCACTAGTAGCAAATGGTTCAGCAGGGTCGGCTCGTGCCTGAGTTTTGGCATTAAGAGCCAGTTGCACCCCTCGAGTTTGGGAAGTGACACAAACTTGGGTACATAGACCTTTTGATCGGTAATGAGAAAGAGACCATCTTCCACCCAAAAACACCTCGTCTTACCTTGGGCAGCCAACTCCATAAGCTTCTTGGCATCTGGATCGTGTTGCATGTCATCCTTGATAGCATCTTGGATGTCACAATGATCTGTAGTGATGGCAACAAGCTCGACCTTCCTACTTAGTGCGTCATCCACTACATTGCTCCTTCCCGGCTTGTACTCCAAGACGTAGTCAAATTCAGCTAGAAAGTCTTGCCACCTAGCTTGCTTCAGGGAGATCTTCTTTTGTGACTGGAAGTAGCTAGTGGCCACGTTGTCTGTCTTGACCACGTTATGATGTTTTCCCTCTCTTTATTTTAAAATGAAACTTTATCTTTGATATTTTATTTTTGCATGTGTTGTGTCTAAGTTGTCGTGTTTGTTGCATGTCAAAATTGACTGTTTTTCTTGCTTATATGGGTAATTCCTAAAAATAGTTGATTAATGGTACATGTTGTCACGTCACGAGCTTACACCTTGGACATGGCCGACACTCGAGAACTATTGTTGATCCCCAAGTAAATTTTTGGCCTGACTAACTACTTAGCAGAAGACTAACTCAAGCAGATTTAAGCTTTAAAACATAATTTAAATTTAAAGTCTCAAAACTTCTCAAAACACAAACTATCTCAAAATAGTATACTCAAAACTCTCTGAAAATACTCTGATAATAATAATAGTTTACCAAAATAGTTCAAAGGAAATAATGAAAGAAACTCAATAGTACCTATTCGTAAAGCCTCAATAGTTTAGTAGAAGTTGAAGTTCAGTTGGAATCCATATAGTCTAGTAGTTTTTTACTATGAATAGCCCCCGTTCAACATGAATGTCGGAACAAGACCCACGACACCTCAAAACTACTAGACTGAAAGACAAAAGTGGAGTCCTTTAGAATGCAAAGAAGACTCACCAAAGCTAGAAAGAAGTGCAAAATGATCTCAATGAAGCGCTTGTTGATGATCCTGAACACATGTATTTGCATCATGAAAAGATGTAGGTCGAATGACATCAATACATTAGTATGTAATATAGCTGAGAAAAATAAATAATGGAACTGAAAAAGCTGAAGCAAGATACTAAACTGAATGTAATGCATAAGTAGATATAAAATCATTTAAAAGCTTTACAAATAAATATGCTAACTCAATAAAGTATGTATGTGTATATATATATATATACTCTTTACTCTATCTGAGAAATTCTCTACCCGACAACCATCATTATAAGCTTTGTGATGATACAACATCTCGCCTACGTTGTCAGAACTATCATATACCTTGTCGAGGTATGGAATATACTCAAATCATGGATCCTTATAATAGGCCTTCTCAGAGGCAGTGAGGAGTCGACCGAATGTCGGTACGATCCAATTCCACACTAACTACGTCATTTATAGGGAATGTGACTTGTCTGAACTCTTTCCTATATCGATGATCAATATATATATATTCACTCAATGCTCAATGTAAAAATACTCTCTAGTTGAAATAAGTTCTCAAAAGGAATTCTTTACGAGGTAACTGCTCTGTACTCAATCTTTCTGAAAACTCTTTACTTTTTTCAAAATAATACTCTTTCTTTATGTAAAAATGATACATATAGGAATCATATAGTTCCCTTAAACTCTTCTCAAAATTAGGGTTAAACTTTGCTCTTGAACTCACTTTTAACTTCTCAAAATTTATTTATGACAAAAAGATTCTTGTTCAAAAGATTCTCAATCGATACCCAAAATTAGGGTTCATGTGGAATATAAACAAGAACAACAACTCAAGGATCTTAATGTATGATATATAACAACTCATGATCAATGATTTAGAACTCGAAATCAATAATATAAGTCATCTCAAGAATTTTTAAACTAAGGTTATAACCCTAGATTAATTTTTTATTGACTGAATTTAGATGTAGGGCGTGAGGACGAACTCAATCCATCTCTATGATTAGCCTTACATACCTAGAAAAATAAAGTTCTTGGCGAAACTCAGGAATTACCTTGGAACCCTAGCTTTTCTCCTTTTCGATCCTTGCTCTAAGTTTTAGGAAGTGTTAGTGAAGTAATGAGGACGATTAACACTGTCTAAACACTTAACTAGGTGTAAAAACGTCAAAGTTTAGGCTTAGAAAGGATGAGAAAAGATCGAAATATCCTTAATCAGCACTGCCAGAGTGATCTAAGGATATGACCTACAACCGTAGAACTTTATACAGACCGTACTGGTCAACTGTAGATAGTTACTGGTCTTAGATTTTAATCCACTTTCCATGACACTCTTTCTATGAGCCGTCAAACTTTATACGGTTCGTAGACTCGTTTCGTAGAACTCAAATTCAAGCCCTAAAAATCTCACGAAGTCTGGAACCATTCTACAAGAACTTTCTGCGGCCCATAAACCTTTCTACAAACCGTAGATCCTCTCATAGGTCTAAAGTTTTTTTATCAATTTTTCTTTTCAAGTTTGGAACTCTTCTAGGGGCAGTTCCTACGATCTTTGGAAGTTTCTACGACTCGTCCTATCAATCCGTAGAACTTCATACGGTCCGTAGAACCAGTCTCAACACACTTTTCAGCAACTTTTTCCTTTCCATTTTCCGAAGTTTTACACCTGCAAATATAAAAAATTCGGCTGGCTAAAAAAAATTTGCAAGTACATTGTCTTTTCTTAGGATGTGAGCAAACTATAATAGGTCCTTGTTCCTTCAATGATTCTTTATCATTTTCATACTAATACTCTAAGGTACATCCCATATACCTTTAAATATGTTAATCATGGCAAGAGAGTCTAATTCTATTAAGATGAATATTCTCTGTTCTTAAATATAATGTTGAATACTATCCTGTATAGCTGTAATTGCTCTGCACATATGCTGGTAGAATTTCTTAGTTTCTTTGTCTTAGCAAAATTGTTGAGCTTTTCCTGAATTTTCTCTAGTAGCTCTATTAATATTGCATTTCATCCATCCTAACCCTGACCTCTTTCAATGTATCAATTAATACCTTATCTGGATCTATAATCTTTTAAGTGTTATACCACTTGTGGAATTCAATTAACCCTACATTAAACTAACCTCTAAAATTATGTTATGTTGCTGATACTGTTTAATCGATGTCACAAAGTGTACTAGATATAGTTTTTTTCTGATTGAAAAGTTAGGAAAGTTAGTCCTTTCCTTTTCTGGTATATATGAAATCATTGAATTTTTTTTTCAAGATAATATTTTTTTTCAATTTCATTTCCTATGAGAAGTCAAATATAATTTTTATAGTTTCTAATAAAATAAAATGTTCCCTTCTCACATTTATAAAAACAATAATTAGACATAACTTTATTTTTAATTTCAATTTCATAAATTTTAAATTAAATAAAAGATATTTGAAATTTATAGCCAAACATCTATTTTTAGCTCATGTTTTGACTATTTGAAGTTGAAACTTGAAAATATGAGTTTTTGAGGTAATGATTTTTAAAATTTGTTTGAACATGCATTTACTTGAAAATAAAATATAATTTTGTGAGAGAAGATCCAAAAAACCTTAAAATTGTTAGGAATTAGATTTTAAAAACTTGAAAATATTCAAAATAATTTCAACAAGATTTTCCTTTTTTATTCCATTCAATGGTGGAGGGCGAACCTGTCAATTTGGTTGCCTTATTGTGCTCACCACCTCTTTTCATTCAAATTCAAAAATACATATAGAATAAAAAAGAAAATTATAAATTCAAAGGCCGTCTCAGCCAGTTTTTACGACTATATATACTACTTGTGTATTGTCTTAAGTCTTAAACTCATTCATCCTCTTCCAGACTGTAGAGAGAGAAAGCAAGTCGGCTACAAGTCATCATCCGTTGCCTTTGCTTTTCAGATCCATCTTCATTTCCTTTTCGGTAATCTAACCTCTCTTCTTCATCAGATCTTGCTTTATTTACTTGCTTGTTTGCTTTCAATTTCTGCTTTGAGATCTGCTCTAGTTCCTTATGTTGAATCGCTGCCTTTTGTTCTCCTGATTACTCTACTGCTCTAATTAGTTAGTAAAACTTGGATTTAGGTGTGATATTCCGTTTGATTTTTCCAGATCTGTTGTTTTAATGGTCAATCTGTCATGAACTTGATCTGCTCTCAATTTTCCTAGATCTACTTTATTTTTACTACTTGCTGTTGCATAGTATCTCTGCATACTCATTTTGGTTACCAGAAAATTTAGCTGAACTTTGACGGATCCATTTTTTTTGGCTGCTATACGGAAAAACGAAGCCTGTTTTTATGATGATAAGTGTCCACCGTTGTATTCATTTAACCGAGCTCCAAATTGTCTGGGATTTAGAATTTTCTAACTAACAAGTAACAAGTAAAGCGGTATATGACTAGAGACATTTAGTTGAGTTCCGAATTAATCTTCTGATATTGTTTTATGTGTTGATACCTTCATGTATATATTTAGGTCTTACTAAGTGTGCTGATTTTACTTTCAGTTGATTAAAAATGGCCGACGGTGAGGATATTCAGCCCCTTGTTTGTGACAATGGAACTGGAATGGTTAAGGTAGTCCTTGTTCATAGACTATTGTTTTTACCGGAAGCACTTGTCATTTATAACATTTCAATTTAAGCAAACTGCATATTCTTTTTTATGGAATGATTTGTGTTTTGAAATGTAGGCAGGATTTGCTGGTGATGATGCTCCTCGAGCAGTGTTTCCCAGCATTGTGGGTCGTCCCCGACACACTGGTGTTATGGTCGGAATGGGACAGAAGGATGCCTATGTGGGTGATGAAGCTCAATCTAAGAGAGGTATCTTGACCTTGAAATATCCCATTGAACATGGTATAGTCAGCAATTGGGACGATATGGAGAAGATATGGCATCATACTTTTTACAATGAGCTTCGAGTTGCTCCTGAGGAACACCCTGTTCTCCTGACTGAGGCACCCCTTAATCCCAAGGCCAACAGAGAGAAGATGACCCAGATTATGTTTGAGACATTTAATGTTCCTGCTATGTATGTTGCTATCCAGGCTGTGCTTTCCCTGTATGCTAGCGGTCGTACCACTGGTTCGTACTAGGCTTTACATGATCCAACTGTGTCTGGCCAATGAAATAACTGTGTTTTAATTTTGACTTAATAAATTACTTTTGACAGGTATTGTGTTGGACTCTGGTGATGGTGTGAGTCACACTGTCCCTATCTATGAAGGTTATGCTTTACCACATGCCATTCTTCGTTTGGACCTTGCTGGTCGTGACCTTACTGATAGCTTGATGAAGATCCTCACTGAGAGAGGTTACATGTTCACCACTACTGCTGAACGGGAAATTGTCCGTGATATGAAGGAAAAGCTTGCTTATGTGGCTCTTGACTACGAGCAGGAACTTGAAACCGCTAGGAGCAGTTCCTCCATTGAAAAGAACTATGAGTTGCCAGATGGACAGGTTATTACCATTGGTGCCGAGAGGTTCCGTTGCCCAGAGGTACTCTTCCAACCATCGATGATCGGAATGGAAGCTGCGGGTATCCATGAGACTACCTACAACTCCATCATGAAATGTGATGTAGATATTAGGAAGGACCTCTATGGTAACATTGTTCTCAGTGGTGGCTCCACCATGTTCCCTGGTATTGCTGATCGGATGAGCAAAGAAATCACTGCTTTGGCTCCAAGCAGCATGAAAATTAAGGTTGTTGCACCACCTGAGAGAAAGTACAGTGTTTGGATTGGAGGATCCATTCTTGCATCCCTCAGCACATTCCAGCAGGTGAGCTTTTGTTCTTCTTTGCGTTAATTTTTTTTCCAGTACAAATTACATTAGCTAGTTAGACTGAATATGTGTTACTTTGTGCTTGATCAGATGTGGATCTCAAAGGGCGAGTATGATGAGTCTGGTCCTTCCATTGTCCACAGAAAGTGCTTCTAAGGTGCTGCTATATTTACTTAAAAGTGCGAGTTTCCTGTCTGTTTTCCCGGTTTTGCTATTATGTCGCCAGTCAATTTGGTTTTTGCTGGGATGGAGAAGTTAGGTGGTGGGGGCTATGAATGCAGGGTAACAAACAACAAATTGCCAGTATTATCTCATGTTTCCATTTAATGTGGTTAATGTTCTCTACATACTTGTGAGGTGCCTCATGCATTGCCCTCTTCTGTCTGGCTACACCATCCCTTGGTCGAAGTGTCTTATTTAGGTTGTTTGTAGTTGAAGGAGAGTGATTGTGATGTTTTCTCCTTGTCTTTTCTCTCATTTTCTCCTTTTATCTGATTTTGCTCTTTCGTGGTTCTTTTTTTTTTCTTGGACCCAATAATGTCAATATTTATTGAATGAGAAAATTCCTATATCATATCAGTTTGAGGAAATCATTATTATTTGTGTGGATACAGGACTTCAACTCTTTGTAGGCGATATTTTGTATTTTATTGTGCTGTTGTGGATGTGGCTTCAGAACTTCACATTTTCTCTTAAATTTGTTTGGCATTTTGCAGCAAAAGTTGAGGCTATAAAAAGCTTCATTGCAGATTACCTTTGGATGAGGGGTCTCCACATTCACATTGCCTGTTACATATTTGTTTCTTTTCATCCAACTCACAGCATACATACATTTATTGAATTTGACCTTCTATTTTAGGACAAATCTACTGTGGATTGGAGGGATTTTTGAATTGTTTTCTTGCATGAGTTCATTGATGGTATAGTTTTGATTAGGAACGAGTGTTCGGTACTTTGGTTTCGTTATCTTGATTGGATATACTTAATACCGAACTGAAGTTCGTTCGGTTCTGTTCTTCAGTATGTGCATGGTTGGCTGTTTTTAAATTAAAAAAAGGAGCTATTTTCTGTCTATTTTGAACAATGAGCTATTATTTATTCCCCTCATATTATATAAATTCTATAGTAATATAAGCAACTAGTGGTCACTGTCATATAACTACAGCAACAACTAATTAACTAATTCTAATTGTTCAGTTATTTTTTCTCCTTTTTAATCCGGTAGAGCAAGCAGCCTGCTGAACTTGACATCAATTTCTTAGCAATACTGATTTACATACTAAAACAAAACTAAATGAGGGTTAAAACAAGAATGATATAAGGGTGTGTTCTGCATGGAGGACGAAAATGTTTTTCAATTTTGGTTTGTCGAAATATATTTGTTCATCCAATCATCCTTAAAAAGATATAATTGCATTTCCAAGTATGGTTTGAGGGCATGCAACCCCGAGAGTATAAAGTATAAAGTATAAAGAAACAAGAATTAGATTGCATTAACTGAGTGGTAAACAATAGATAGATCAATAACAAATGAACAAAGATCATGCCTTGACGGAGATCTCAAACTGTAGAAAATGTAAGCTAAAAAGTCTTAAATTACAAAGAATGACGAAAAGATTATTCATGTCTAAACTCTAGTGTTTTCATAATTCTTGCTCCTGTTGTATGTATCTCCATTTGTACTGGTCGACGTAGATGTCAGAAACTCGGAATCTTGCATTACGACTGTTTTGTCTAAGCTAAACCCATTCGTTCTAAAAAAAAATTTATTATGTGTGAGGCATAACTAGTACTAGTTGTATGAGGACTATTATTAGAGTAAACTTTAGGAATAACAAAGATAATAATTATATTAGACCATATCCAACCCATCTCTATTTTACCCTCTATTCTCGGAGGATAAAATAGAGAATGCCATCTCCAACCCATCTTCATATTACTCTCTATTCTCAATTTATAGAGATGTGAATAATAGTTTTCCAAATTTTGGAGAACTATTATTCACCTTTCCATTTCACTTTTTGATTATTTTAATATTATTTTCATTATATCATTAATTAAGTTTTTATTATTTTTTAATATAATATAACATTTAAAAATATATTATTTACAAGTTACTACTTTCACCCGAATTAATAATTTTTCTATTTTTTTTAAAATTGTTACTTTAAATATGTAACTTAAAATTATTTTAATATTATTTATACTATATAAGACTATTAATTAAGTCTTTAATATTTGCAATTATTTTTTAAGTAATATAACATCTAAAAACATATTATTGTTAAGTATATTACTTGCATCCTGAATTAACAATTTTTCTAATTTGATTTTTTAAATTTTTTTGTCAACTTTAAATATGTAATTTAAAATTATAAGTATTTTTTAATATGAAGAATGCACAAAGTTTACATGATAATTTAAACAATCCACTTTTATGTTTTAGTGATAAATTATTAAACTACACTATTTAATGAACATAAAAATACTTGATCCAATAGTTTAAAATTGAATATATAGGGAAGTAAATTAGTATACGAAATAATTGAAAAAGATGAAATTGTAATTTAAACAATATTTAGCTACACATTAAAAAAAATGCATTAATAGAACATTTATGAGAGCAACTTAATAGTGTTGAAAGTTCAATATTTATGTACAATTTAAAATAAATTTTACGGTGATGCAATATTTATTGTGTCATTGTATTTCATCAATGATTTCACTTTTATTTGAATTGTTCGTTAATATGTATTATACATAATATTGTTGCAATTTATGTTATTTAGAAATTTAGAATAAAATATAATTTTATATTAAATGAAGAATTTGAAAATAAAATTTTATATTACATGAAGATTATATAGATTATAGGGTGATTATTTGAGAAGAAATGATTTATATTATGAAATAAAAAAATAAAAATGAAATAGAAATAATAATATAATATTGAAGAGAGAGAAAAAGATTTCTTTTTAGAGAGTAAAATAGAGAATTGGGTGGGAGTTGATTGTCTAAAAAAATAGATAACTTTATAATTAGAGAGTAAAATAGAGTATAGGGTTGGAGATGCCCTTAGTGCTTTATAACTACAGTTTTACTATTTGCGCTCCATAATTATATTTTATTTGCTATGAAGTCCTCTTTTTTATATAAATCGCGAAATACGTTCTATTTTTATACAATATTATTTTTAAATATATTAGCCAAAAAGGCACTGATTTCTATTACTAAAAAGGAAAAAAATTGCATAACTCACGCACATTGCGTTTTAATAGGATTTCTTTCCTACAATGAGATCTTCAGCAAGATGAACTCCATTGTAACTAGGTTCATCAAATCGACTAATCTAGAGCAATACAAACAATAGAGATTAATCTAATTTTTGAGAAATCAACATCAGATAAATGTATTTAATGCCCGAATCAACCTGGAGCTCACCAACAACCGCTGAGTATCATGTGCTTCTATTGGGAGATTTACTAGTTGAGTACCTGTACTTATAGCACGAAATGCAGTATCCTCAATAAGGGACGTCAATACGAAAGAATGTACTGAATATGTAAGGCATAATACAACCATATGTAAAATGAGAGCTCAAGTGAAACCAAATACAAATAGATAAGGATTAGAGACCTTCTTTGCTTATACTTGTGGAATCGTGTATGTTACATTCTTTTCTTTACTTTTATGTGTGTTATAATCTTATAAGACATATAATACAAATGACCAGCTGATAAGTGGTAGAAGAGGATGACCCATGCTAGACATTTTAATCCTTGGGATGCTGTTCTCATAATTACACAAATTGGGATCAACCCATGCTAGGCTTTCGCCCCTGAGCTGCCACCCTTCTATACCAATCGGGATCGACCCATGCAATGCTTTCGCCCCTGGGATGCCACCCTTCTATACCAACTGAGATCGACCCATGCTAGGCTTTCGCTACTGAGTTTCCACCCTTCTATACCAATTTGGATTGACCTATGCTAGACATTTGCCCCTGGGCTGCCACCCATAAATATACAAATTGCTTCACTTAGTTTCTTTAATCGTTGAGATTGTTGTTTGGGTGGTCATAATCATTTTTGAGATTTGGAACTACGAGTAGTAGAAGACATGAGAATAATAACTTCAAGGTAGAAACAATGACGTAAGGAGCTATGTAATATCAATGTATTACTTACGAGCTTAAATGACACAATTGACTCCAATTGACTAAGAGAAGAATTTACCAAGCTTGCTGTTGCGAATACCATTTCTACACTAGCACATAAGAAAATAATTACACAATTGTGGAGTAATAAACATATAATGAAGTAATTCGACACACTAGGGAGAAAGGGAAAATATTATTAGCTATATTGGAGATCGTACACTGGCACCATGTTTCCTTTACTAGGAATAGATCTTAGGAAACTCCCTTTGCTGATATTCATCACAATTATCAGATTTCATGCCAAGAAATATGGAATCGAATAGCCTTAAATACTTTGGCTTCCGACCAACGTGACTACAATGATTCAACCTTTCCTTTAAGTGTTACTCTACAATATAAGTACATAATCAAGCTAATATTAGAAGCTCATCTGATCATAGGATTGCAAAACAATAGCTAGAACACATGACGGGAAGTATGATTATTCAACCCCCAAATTCTTGGTGTATCACCACACCCTTCTTTTATACTTCACAATAACTTTAGTCAACCATCCTATAAGGCAACCCACTGCCCCACAAAAACAATATGTAAAATAACCCATAAACAGTCACAAAATCAATAACCACTAGAACAACCTCCCAAGTTTACACTCTTCTTTTCCACCTCAATCGATACGATTCTCATAAGAGAAACGATGATAATATGCGGAAATCGAAAAGACAGAATGTAAAGGATAAATAATTAGACACACAAAAAGGAAATCAAAGGCAACATATGGGTATATTAAACCCAAAGACCTCAATCGATTAATCCTACAATAGCACCTAACTCTTACGACGACCTCAAGGGAATCAATATCCCAAGCAACCGACGTTTCTAACCAAAAGACAACAAAAGCTTACCAAGGTCTCAACACTCAACATGAGTTTTCATTTTTCAATATCAAAATAATCTAAGTCTAAAATGAACCCTAGCTAGCTATTTATAGGTTTAAAAATAAAAGGCCCAAAAGTGACCCGGAATGACAATGGGCGAGCTGGGTCGGGTCGCCAAGTGGGTTGGGCGATGGGCTGACCTGGTTGGCGAGCTTCTCTGCGTGATCTTCAACCATGGTCACGTTCTGGATCATTAGGTGAGCTGGGACCATCGCCTAAGCCATTGGGCGATGCGCCAAGTGGGCCTTGCTCGCCAAAAGTGCCTTCTTCTGCAATCTTCAAGGCATGAAAGTCCTTGTTTGTCATCAACAACATTTCGAGCACCTCCATCTTCATAAATAACCCTTGCATCCTTTGTAGGTCTTGAACTTGGCTTCTAGTAAATGGCCTTGATGAAATCCGTATTGCATCATTCTCTCCTTCTTGAAAAGAATTTGTCCTCAAATTCGATGGATCATCATCACCAATAGTTGGAAAAGGGGATAAGTTGCACATATTGAAAGTGTTGTGCACTTGATATTCCGGAGGAAGGGCAACCTTGTAGGTATTATCGTTGAGCCGCTCAATCACTGGAAATTGTCTATCACCTCACGACATCAACATCGTCTTGCGATGGGTGGGAAAACGCTCCTTGCGAAAGTGTACCCACACCCAATCACACGGTTCAAACACGATCATCTTACGGCCCTTGTTAGCCCTTTTTGCTACATCTTGGTTCTTCTTCTCTAAGTGCAGCCGTACCTTTTTATGTAGCTTCTGCATGGCTTCAGCTCGCTTACTCCCGTCTAAGCTTAACACAACATCTTGAGAAAGAGGAGTGAGATCTAAAGGGGTTAGGGGGTTAAAACCATAAACCACTTCAAATGGAGTCATGCCAATAGTACTATGAATAACTCGATTATATGCAAAATCAACTAAAGACAAATGTTCCTCCCATGAGGCCAACTTTCCCTGCATGACGGCATGAAGCATAAAACCCAATGTTCTATTCACAACTTCAGTTTGACCATCAGTTTGTGGGTGACACGAAGTTGAGAACAACAAGTTTGTACCAAGTCTACCCCACAATTCCTTCCAAAAGTGACTAAGGAATTTTGGATCCCTATCACTTACAATGGTTTGAGGAATTTCATGCAATTTAACAACATGCTCAACAAACAAAACGCTACATTGGTAGTATCATTACATTTATGACATGGAATGAAATGAGCCATCTTTGAAAATCGATCAACAACGACAAAGATGCTATCTCTACCTCTTTTGGTCCTTGGCAAACCCAAAACTAAGTCCATTGAAATATCAAGCCAAGGTCTTTAAGGGGTAGGGAAGGGAGTGTATAAACCATGGGGAAAGAGGTGCGACTTAGCACGTCCACATTCAACACATTGACCACATATTCGAACAATATCTTTATGTATTTTAGGCCAATAGAATTGTTCCTCAAGAATTCCCCTAGTTTTCTCAATACCAAAATGACCCATTAAACCCCTATTGTGTGCCTCCGTCACAAATAGTTCTCTCCAAGAGCTCACAGGCACACAAAGTCTCTTGCCTTTGAATAAAAAACCATCAAACTTGGAATAGGGAGTAGAAGACCTATCCCTCATCCACCTTTCCCTCTCCCATTCCTCATAATCTTTGAAAATTTGAGCGAACACGGGATCGTCGGGATACAATGCCTTCAAACATTCAAAGCCAATCAATTTAGAAGACAGTATTTATCAAAACATGTTTTCTAGACTAGGCATCGGCCACCACATTTTCCTTTTCCTTTTTGTATTGGATTACATAAGGGAAAGTTTCAAGGAATTCAATCCATTTGGCGTGCCTCTTGTTTAACTTTCCTTGGGCTCGAATATGCTTTAGGGACTTATGGTCAGTCCTAATGACAAATTCTTTGGGCCACAAGTAGTGTTGCCAATTACCCAAAGCCCTAATCAAGGCATACAACTCAAGATCATAAGTGGAATAATTCAAAGTAGCACCTTTTAGCTTTTCACTAAAATAAGCAATGGGCTTTTGGTCTTGCATTAAGACGACTCCAATGCCTACTTTACTATCATCACATTCCACTTCAAACATTTTATCAAAATAAAGTAATTGCAATAAAAGAGCAGAACTAAGCATGGATTTTAAAGCCTCGAAAGCCTTGGCTTGTTCCTCTCCCCACTTAAAAGGTTTATCCTTTCGGATTACCTCTGTCAAGGGGGCTGCAATGGTACTAAAACCTTTGATAAATCACCTATAAAAATTGGCCAGCCCATGAAAGCTTCGAATATCACTTATGGATTTCGGAATTGGCCAATTCTTAATAGCATCAATTTTAGACTCGTCAACTTCAACCTCTCTTGAACTCACAACAAAACCTAAGAAGGAAACTTCATCAACATAAAATGAACACTTATCAAGATTAGTATAAAGTTGTTCTTTCCTAAGCACATAAAACACACATCTCAAATGCTCAATATGATCATGCATGGTCTTGCTGTAAATCAAAATATCATCAAAATAGACAACCACAAATTTCCCTATAAAGGGTTTCATCGCATGATTCATGAGACGCATAAAAGTACTAGGAGCATTAGTGAGACCAAATGGCATCACCAACCATTCATATAGACCAAACTTGGTCTTGAAGGCGATTTTCTATTCATCACCAGGGTTCATCCGGATTTGATGGTAGCCATTCCTAAGATCAATTTTTGAAAACACACAAGAACCATTCAACTCATCAAGCATATCGTCTAACCTAGGGATAGGATGACTATACTTTACCGTTATTTTGTTGATGGCTCGACAATTAACACACATGCGCCATGTTTCGTCTTTCTTTGGAACCAATAGAGCCGGCACGACACATGGACTCATGCTCTCTCTAACATAGCCTTTGTTGAGGAGTTCCTCAACTTGCCTTTGTAGCTCCTTGGTGTTCTCCGGATTGCTTCGATAAGCTGGCTTGTTTGGCAATTGTGATCCCGACACGAAGTCAATTTGGTGCTCAATTCCCCGAAGAGGGGGCAATCCACTTGGAAGCTCCTTTGGGAAGACATCCTCATAATCCTGCAAAAGAAAGGAAATGGAATTGGGAAGGGAATAATGAGATTGGTTAGTTTGTAGTACATGATCCCTATATGTGATAATGATCAAAGAACTTTCGGACTCAATTTCCTCCTTTATCTCTTTATAATTAGCCAACAACACTTGTTCCTTTCCTTTCAACTTCCTCCTCTCCTCCTCTTCTTGGCTCTCGGCCTCCACATGTTCCTCTTCACACTTCTTCTTTTCCCTCGACCCATTCATTCTTTGATATATATCATTGACTTGAGAGGGGGACATATGATGAAGAACATATTTATGATCATTCAACACAAAGTGAATATTTGTTGGTTCTCCCATCATGTTTGGTTGAATGATTATGTTGCCAAAGTCTCCCGAGTATCACATGACAAGCTTGCATTGGGACCACATCACATAAAACCTCATCTTGATACTTTCCAATCTTAAACTTGATCATTACTTGTCGATGCACTCTCAATTCTCCACACTCACTCAACCATTGGAGTTTGTACGGTGTAACATGCTTAGTGGTAGGAAGTTTTAAGAATTCCACTAATGCAGTGCTAGCAACATTTGCACAACTCTCGCTATCAATGATTAAGGAACACATATTATCCTTGATGAAGCACTTAGAGTGAAATAAATTCTCTCTTTGACTTGGATCATCCAAGGCCTTACTAACCATTGCTTGTCTCACTACATATAGAGGAATGACACTCTCTCCTTCTTTGACACAAAGGTCTGGTTCCTTATCTTCAAACTCATCCTCTTCTTGAGGATCTTCTTCACAACCTTCTTCTGGCTCCCTTTCTTCACTAAGATATATTTCCCCTCCTTGAAGTAGAGCAATAAGTCAATTGGGACACTCACGCATTATATGACCCCATCCCCTACATTTGGGACATTGAATACCTTTAGGGAACTTGGTTGGGTCAGTGATACCTTTGTCTCTAGGTGGATACTTTGGAGTGTTTCCTTCAAATGGCTTCTTCTCATAAGGCTTCTTAACATCCGAACCCTTGTTCCAACCCGGCGATGTTTGAGCTCCCCCTTTGTTCTTTCTCTAAGTATTGGAAGATGAAGTCTTGTACTTAGCCACCTTCTCCTCCTTGAATTCTAGCTCTATCTCATGGGCGACTTCAAAAGCATCATTCAAAGTAGCAAATCTATGAATGGTTATCTTAGAAGAAATCTCTTTGATCAACCCTACCTTGAAGCGAATCAGGACATACTCTTCAATTTCTCTATATTCCAACTTCATGACCATCTTTTGGAACTCGTCATGATAGGCTTCAACACTTTTGCTTCATTGCCTAAAGTTATACAATTTGGCAAGTAATCCTTGACGGTATCTTTTCGGAACATACTTAGCTCTCATTAACCCTTTCAACTCGGGCCATGGTGGAGGATGACCTTCTTGAACAACTAAGTGATACCTCTTCATGTGCTCCCACCAGGTGACAACATACCCCTCGAATTGCGCGATAGCATAGCAACTACTTTTGACCTCCGACAATTCATTCACATTGAAAATTCGGTCACATTGCGACTCCCATTCTAAGTAAGCATCGGGATTGAATTCCCCTTTGAATGTTGGAAGAGTCATTTTGATAGAGTTGATGCCAACATCTCGATCTTCATGGCCACCTTGGTCATTGTAATGATAACCCTTTTGATGCCCTCCTTGATAACGGTTACCATGTTCTTCTCTAGCTTCTTGACCAACTTCATGATTGCCATTGACTTTCCATTGATTTCCACCTTGAGGGTGGTTCCCATGTTGTCTTCTTTCAAATGTCATTGGACCCAATCTACCTCTTGGTCCTCCTTGCAAGACTTGGTCTCTTGGTCGATTTCTTGGTGACTCATTCCATGACGCTTCTTCACCTTCACCTTCATAACCTCCTTGATCTTCACCATTCTTCACCTCATTCACGGGATTTGGTTGTGGTTGTGGTCTTTGGTTGGGAATATTTTGGTTAAGTGGTGTTTGGTAAGGATGGCTTTGAGTTGGTGGAGCTTCTTGACTAAGCGAAAAATGGAACGATCGATTGGAACTTTGGCTATTTGAATCCAATTGATTGAAAGTTGGGTGCAAAACTTGGTGGAGGGTTCTCGATGTGAAAGTAGGAGAATTAGTATGATCATGCCCACTTGTAGAAGCACGAAAGATAGCTTGTGGTGTGGAGTCATTGAAGTTGACTCTACCTTCCACAGTAGCAAGCCTACCGTCCATCCTTGCTATATCACCTCTCACGTTGTTCAACACGTCCAACAAAGTTGCCAAAGCAATTTCTCCAATTGGTGCTTGAGTTTCTCCTCCTGCCTCCATTATACCTGCAATAAGACAACTCACAAACAACAGACAACGTTAGGTTAGTAAGGAACTCATAAACACTTTTATTTACGCACCTTTAATTGCCTCTCAATTGGCGCGGCTAATGTTGACAATTGTTTATACTTGGTCGATCACAAGGTATCAATTTCAACTCTAGGTCGGAATGGATTCTTGTTTGAAGAAGAACGGACCACTCGATTTAAACAAACGGACTGGAATCAAGAATTAACTACGAAATAAAAACACGAGAAAAATACGAAAAGAAAAGGCACAAACAAATAGTGAATTCAAGAACCAATAGTCAACAAGTAGAGTATTTACGAGTTGAAAATCGGTTTAGGATTCTTGAGAAACGTTTGAGAATCAAACGAAAAAGAAACTAAGAATTCAAAACCTGAGATTATGAGTAACTAGAGTTTCCAATCGCTGAATGACCTGTTTTCTTTGCCTAAGATGAAGTTCAGCTCACCAACTTGAAAATGGACTTACCATACTCTGCAAACGGACAAGGAAACTCGGCGATAGGGGTGGTAGTTTGGCGATGTGCCGATGGGACTTGGCGACCAAGGCTTAGTTCCACCGAATGTTCCAGTAGCTCCCTCATATGGGTGGCCAATTCGGCAAGCAACCTGCCTAAAGGGCGAGACGTTGATTGGTTAGGCGATACACGCTTTTGCTCGCCTAATGGACCCTCTGCAGCTCCTTCAATACCCTGAAATTTGAAATCTGGTGGTCCTCCCTGCTCTTATCCTTTTGTTCTTTAGGACTTACCCCTTTTAGTAATTTCCCTTTTACAAACACCTTTACTCTTTCTCTTTCTTTCCCTTTTGAATCAAACTCTTGCCTTTTCAAATATTCTCTTCCTTGAAGATATGAATGTTCTTCAAGAACTTCAAGAACAAGATGAACACCAAAATAAAACCCTTAAAATTTTTGTCTCGAAATTTCACAAAAATTTAGGTGAAGGCTCTCCTTGATATGGGGAACAACACCCAATACTTTTTAAACTCCAATTCCAAACGAAAACCTTCAGATTTCAAAACCTACTTTGTCTTCTACAAGCTTCTTCAAGTCTTCAATGGTGGATTCTTCAATAAGGCTCCAAACTCCTTCCAATCTCAGCCTAAGACTCAAATATAGTTGGCGAACACTATTCCAACCTTAGAAACTCAAACAAGACTCAGATCTAAGAAACCCATTTCAGCAAAATCTCAAAAACGAAAATGAACAATTTTTTTGTAGCAACAAACCCAAGACTAGAATCGTAGGGACGATACTAAGCTTGGCTCTGATACCAAATGATACAATTCTCACAAGAGAAATGATGATAATATGCGGAAATCGAAAAGATGGAAAGTAAAGGATAAATAATTAGACACACAAAAAGGAAATCAAAGGCAACCTATGGGTATATTAAACCCAAAGTCCTCAATCGATTAATCCTACAATAGCACCTAACTCTTACGACGACCCAAGTGAATCAATATCCCAAGAAACCGACGTTTCTAACCAAAAGACAACAAAAGCTTACCAAGATCTCAACACTCAACATGAGTTTTCAGTTTTCAATATCAAAATAATCTAAGTCTAAAATGAACCCTAACTAGCTATTTATAGGTTTTAAAATAAAAGGCCCAAAAGTGATTCGAAATGACAATGGGCGAGTTGGGTCGGGTCGCCAAGTGGGTTGGGTGATGCGCTGACCTGGTTGGCGAGCTTCGCTGCGTGATCTTCAGCCATGGTCACGTTCTGGAGCATTAGGCGAGCTGGGACCATCGCCTAAGCCATTGGGCGATGCGCCAAGTGGACCTTGCTCGCCAAAAGTGCCTTCTTCTGCAATCTTCAAGGCATGAAAATCCTTGCTTGTCATCAACACCATCTCAAGCACCTCTATCTTCATAAATAACCCTTGCATCCTTTGAAGGTCTTGAGCTTGGCTTCTAGTAAATGGCCTTGATGAAATTCGTATTGCATCATCAATGCAACTTCATATAATAATTTTTAAGGTCGCCCATCAGTTTCCCACAATAATACACATTAAACAGCCTAAAACAGTTTCGAAATTCAATGCAGCATAATAGAAAGATATTTTTAATCACCACCCCATAAGCTCCAAAGAACAAGTACGTCTAGAATGCTCCAATAAGCTAATAATTGGAGGTTGGGACAGCCCCTTACCTTGGCTATCTTAATCCATTTTCCTTCATTTACTATTTTTGTAACCTTTTCTACACCACAAAATAGATAGTAAAATTAGTACAAGTATTACATGAGTATGGGGAAAAGGACCCGCACTTGTAATACAAAATTATTACCTTATTATTTTGGGAGAGAGTAACAGCACCTTGGTTGCAACATATATCTTCACTTCCCTTGAGTAACTCTCTAATACACTGAAAACTAAGGAGGAGGGATGTGACTTTGTGGGCTCCTTTGCAAGAAATAAGCTTAAAATACATAGAACCCTAATGGTAAATTATGTTGACTGTTTGAAAGAGAGAGGAGTGATATTGAGTGGTTTGGGACACTTAAGATTTGGATGAGGAAAATGAGAGATTCACATAAGATTTTTAGCCTTTTAAAGGCCTCTTTTTGCCGACTCTTTCCCCTCTTTATTTCAAGCCACCACTTGGCTTTAAAATGGACCATAAATACTCAGTAGGTGATGCATGTACTTGGACATTTTAATTACCTATTTGTAGGCTTAGATAGATTGGGCTTTGGGGGCCAGACTTGAGTGTTGGGTTGGGCTGTCTATTCTTATCTTTTTCTTTTACTTAATTTGGGCCTCAAATAGGTCCATTAACACAGTCTCAATCTGGTCCACTAGCCCTGACTCCATTAACTTAGTCCATATATCTCAAGTAGCTAGGTGACTCACCTACTTGCTTAATTAAGTCAAGCAAACACCTCAATATTTTATTCCATTTCTAGACCTTAATACCTTTAACTTAACTTAAAACTTATATACACTAGGTCACTTTAAACTTTAGACTCAAATACCATCTTATGATCTCAAGTTTAAATACTTCCATCGACGTCAATTTAATCGGGTCGCATTAAAATCTACAGACAGTTCACTTTAACCTATTCTATTGTCATTAGTCGCATAAGAAAGTCCATAACTATACCACAAGGCAGTTTATAAGCGTCATATAAATAGAACTAGTACACGTAGAATACGGGGTGTTACAAAAGGATAAGTTGAGTTGTTCAAGGATGAAAAAAAGCTCTAAATATGGGGTGGTGATTTGGGGTGTAATTACATATTCAAACACCATATTTTACCCATGTTTTAGATATAATCTTATGAATATCCTTGTATTTATTGAATATATATTTTAATGTGTTAATAGTGATGATTAGGATAGTTTCAAGTCAAAACAACAGACTTAAAACATGAATTATAATGTAAAGCTAAGTATCTCAGATTGACCAAGTGAAAGCTGAAATGAAGTCTATGGTGCAAGGTGACCTTCTTTGAGATAAGCCTTGTGACACACCTATCTTGAAAATAAGAATAAGACACTAGAAGAAAGAGACAGGAGTCTGAAATGGCCCGCACTGCATACCTCTTCCCTCCTAGATGGGCCTCTCATGTCACCCCCTATTGTCAGATTGAAGTTGACAAAGTCAAAGTAGAGTTTAAGCAGGATTCGGATTTCGAGGCGACTACTATATATGCCATTAAAATGATACTTTGAGGGTTAGGAGCTATTTTCAAATGTTAGCTATAAGTAGTAGAAGTTAGGCATTACTCATAGAATAGCAGATTCATAGTAGTTAGTTTTGAGGGTTTAATTTAGTTTATAGTATATTATTGTCGAACAAACAAGATTCTCTTGTGAGAGATACATTAATAAAAAAGTTGCTTATTTAAAGACATAAAATCACTATTGAAGTTGTCCCGAATTTTCAAAAAAACACATTAACTTTGCAACCGTCCTATTACCCCACTAAACAATTATGAACTGATATTATTATATCATTTTTTGATCAGCCCCAGATTTTAAGAAGCACGTGTGTTCTCACATCAATCAATACATGACACGTGTTAATTTAATTTAATTTTTTTTTTAATTTCTATTTTTGTTTATTTCTCTCTGTCTTAATTTTTGACTTATTTTAATTTTAATTTCACTCCTAGAAACCCCCCCCCCCCCACGTCAAGTTGAACCCCTCTTCCCTTTTTATACTTTTATTTTTCTTCTTCTTCTCCAATCAAATTCTTTATTTCAATGTTTTTTTATAAGAAAGAAATCATACTATTTTCTAGACTTTATTGAATTATTGATAACAAAAGTAATCATTTTTCTAAGAAATTTTAAAATTTTGAAGGTATAATCAATTACTCCTTTTCATATAACTTCAAAATTAGAAATAATAATTTTAAAAGAATCAATGAATTCTCCGAAAATTGAAAGTACTTGATTGAAATCGGATAAAAAAAGCTATATATACTCCCTCTGTCCCTAATTACTTGTCCACTTTTGAATTGACACACCTATTAAGAAATCAATTATTGACATAGTGAGTTTACCATTTTACCCCTATTAATTATGAAGTGGATGGATTAAAAATTTAAGATTTTTAAGAAATTCTACCTTTTTCAAAGTAATTAATTGAGGGTATAATAGGAAAAATTATTTTGTCCTTTCTTTGATTTGTCAAAATGGACAAGTAATTAGGGACAACTATAAAAGGAAAAGTGGACAAATAATTAGGGACAGAGGGAGTACTTCCTAATCATCTTGAAATCTAATGAGTTTATCAAATTGTTCGAAATGTAAGAAAATATTTAGATAAAATTTTAAAATTAAAGAGAGTAAAACTAATAGTCATAAAAAAAAGGAAGGTAATGTTGTGGTAAATATGGTGACACTGAAAGTAAGAAGCTTCAATGGAGATGCCAATGAGATTTTGAAGAAGAAAGAAAGAGAAAAAGTAATAAGGAAAAAGAGTTAAAATAATAAAAAATATATTTTATAATAAAATACTTTGTAAAAATAAAATTATATTTGTTATTTTAGGTTGCTCACTCTCTTTGAAAGAGTGCACACACTCTCTATGTAAGGTAGAAAAAAATGATGTAATAATATCCATTCAAGATTGTTTAGTGGGGTAATAGGATGCCCACATAGTTAAAGTGTCTTTTTGAAAATTCGGGACAAGTTTTATGTGTCACTTTATGTCTTTTCTCTTAACATTGATGTTTTTGGTAGTTTAAACTATAACAGTTATTGTTTACCATTAGTTATGAATAGATAAACTCATTACTAGGATTATGAAACTTAGAGTAGGGATGATGATTATAAATTCTTTACAATAATATATCCTCATGAAGGAGTGATCATTGTGTATTAGAGTTTTTTTGTAAAAAATTTAATGGTTGCAAATATTAAGAACTCGTTCGTATTTTGACTTGCTTGATAAAAGAGATTAAGATTAGGAAAAATAGACCATTAACAATAATTTAGAGCTACCAATCTCCAAATAATAGCTTGAGCTCAAGAGATGATAGCTAACATGCGACTTTTGATTAATGAACAAATGAATTCAACACCCAATGCCGACAAGGACTTAGGGTGATATTCTCTTAATTGGGCCAAGAGGCTTTAGGAAACTTATAGATTCGCTAGTTTTGCACAATGAGTATACCTAAATGAGTTGATAGTGAATTATCTGTTTGAGTTTGATATTGAGAACTATAACCTTAGTTAGTCTTTATTATTAATAAAAATCTAAGTAGTTAGTAACTTTCCATAACCCCACCCCCAATTTTTCAATAGTAGAATTTAAATATCAAGGCTCTTTGTATAGGATTCGACCTCAACCTAATTTGGTTACTATAAAAATGACAAATATTATTGGCATGTTCTCCGGCATAACTGTCCAGCAACAACGTCACCAGGAAAGCAAGTTGAG
>JAJONY010004729.1:0-59241 GCA_029582405.1 Solanum gandarillasii
ACCACTCCAAAAGAAGAATCTTTTGAATTCATTGTCTCACAAGCTTTGCCTCTAATGGCACTCAACAAAGAATACGAAAGTATTGACATTGGTACATTGATTAAACCTTGTTACACAGATTTCAACTATGTGGATACTGAAAATCCATTGAAGACCAGGAGATTTTATGAAGCAATTCTTATAGACACAGAATCTATAGAAATTGAGCATTCCAGAGATGCTAACAACTATATCCAATATTCAAGGTTTACTATCAAGAAAATCTTGGACCCATTTGAGTGGTTTGCAGATCACCTACATACTCCAATTGCATTGACGATGGCTCACAAACCACAGACCTATAATTGGTATGATTATAAGGCTGCATGGATGAACTTTCTTTATTTAAGGCCAAGACATACTTGGTTCGTGAAGTACTGTTCGAACATTACCAAGGCTACCGTCCCCATATGGTTTTATGAATGGTGGAACTTATTTGGAGGAATTGAGAAGATTCTTCCACAACAATTCCTCAACAGGTTTGAAGAGTTCCAAACCAAAGAAGGAATTTCTACATTACCAAAGCATATTAAATTATGCAAATTTTATATTCAAAAAAGAATATCTTATATTATTACTTGGAATTTCTCCAAGACTAATGTTGACCGTATTCAATATTTGTGTAAGCAAATCCAAGTCAAAGGTTTGGTTCCCAAACAACCAAGTACTAAAGTCCAAGAGAAGGCAAGAACTTCTACTACCAAGAAATTATCCAAAGCAGCTCTCAAGCAAAAATTGAAAGAAGCAATGGATAACTTAGACGATTATGATGAAAACCAAATCATGAAGATGATTGAAGATGCTGCTTCCACAGAAAGCAGTAGTGAAGATAATGGCGATATGTGTAATCCTAAAGGTTTAGCCTTGGCTTACATGGAGCCTAATTATGAATAAGAAAAAGACCCGTGTGGAAAAATAGAGGCAAAGCCGGAATTATTTTTCCATATAGTGGCATTTCACTATTCTAGATTAGCTTCCATTGAGAAGCTACAAGACAAAATACTTGGGAAAAAGCATTTCCATTATCTCTACTTTTCAAAAGAAGATTCCCACTCAACCGTCCCCAACAAAAGAAGTAAAGCATGTTGTTTCCACTATCTTTTAATAGGGACCCATTTTTATTGTCGGCAACATCCTAGCCGTCCACATGTATGCCTAAGATATAAAGGCAATCTCCCATTTCTCCTATAAAAGGAGCATTAAGTTTTCTTCCTAGAGGCATCAGATAGTTTCCAATATTCTGAAAACCTCTCTATCTCTCCTTGTAATCTATTTTCCTAAAAAAAAAAAAAAAATTTAGGGGATCCCGCGAATCGGCCGGTTCATCTGGGACGGGACCGGGCCGGGTCGACCGGGACCAACGGGTGAACCGGACCGGTACCGGTCCCCTATCCCGAAAGCCCCCATCCCGCCATCTTCAAACGGGACCGGGTCCGGCGGGCCGGTTCTCGGACTGGTCGCGGGCCGGGGCGGGCCGACCCGGTCCCCTTGCCACCCCTACTCACAACCAAAACATCCCATTTTGAAGGTCAAACTTGCCCCGAATCAGGTAAATACAGCATTTTGCTGATTTTCGTGTGCTATAGTCCTAGGACTTTTCGGTCATCTAGAATTCCGACCTAATTTTTGCCAAATTTTTTTGTGGATGTCCGTTAAGACCTTAGCTACAGAGTCAATTGACCCTCATGGCCAAAACGTCCCATTTTCAATGTCAAACGAACCCCGGTGCAGGTAAACCCCCCATTTTGCAAATTTTCGTGCGCCATAGTCCATGGAATTTTTGGTGATCTGGAATTCCGACCTCATTTTTGTAAAAAAATTTCGTGGACGTCCGTTTAAACCTTAGCTATGGAGCCAGTTGGCCCTCACGGCCAAAACATCCCATTTTCAAGGTCAAACAAACCCTGAAGCAGGTAAACCCCCCATTTTGCCGATTTTCGTGTGCTATAGTCCATGGAATTTTTGGTTATCTGGAATTCCGACCTCATTTTTGCCAAAATTTTTCGTGGACGTCCGTTAAAACGTTAGTTATGGAGCCAGTTGACCCTCTCGGCCAAAATGTCCCATTTTGATGGTCAGACGAGCACCAGAGCAGGTAAACCCCACAATTTACAGATTTTTGTGTGCTGTCCTTGGACTTTTTGGTGATCTGGAATTCCGACCTCATTTTTGCCAAAAATTTTATGGACGTCCTTTAAGACCTTAGCTATGGAGCAGTTGGCCCTCACGACCAAAACATCCCATTTTCAAGGTCAAACGAGACCTGGATAAGGTAAACACCACATTTTGCCGATTTTCTTATGCTATAGTACATGGGTTTTTTAGTGATCTGGAATTTCGACCTCATTTTTGCCAAAAATTGTCATGGACGTCCGTTAAGACCTTAGCAATGGAGCCAATTGGCCCTGACGGCCAAAACGTCCCATTTTGAAGGTCAAACGATCACCAGAACAGGTAAACACCCATTTTTTTTATTTTCGTGTGCTATAGTGCATGTACTATTTGGTGATTTGGAATTCGAACCTCATTTTTGCCAAAAAATTTTGTGGACGTCCATTAAGACCTTAGCTATGGAGCCAATTGATCCTCACACCCAAAACGTCGCATTTTCAGGGTCAAACGAACGCCGAAGCAGGTAAACCCCCCATTTTGTCAATTTTCGTGTACAATAGTCCATGGAGTTTTTGGTGATTTGGAATTTCGACCTCATTTTTGCCAAAAATTTTCGTGGACGTCCGTTAAGAACTAAGCCATGGAGCTAGTTGTCACTCAAGGCCAAAATGTCCCATTTTCAAGGTAAAATGGGCACCGGATCTGGTAAATCCTCAATTTTTCCGGTTTTTGTATGTTATAGACCATGGACTCTTTGGTGAGCTGGAATTCTGACCTCAATTTTGCCAAAATAATTCGTAGACGTCCGTTAAAACCTTATATATGGAGCCAGTTAACGCTCTTGGCCAAACCATCCCATTTTTAAGGTCAAACGAGCTCCATAGCAGGTAAATCCCCCATTTGGCCAATTTTTGTTTGCTATAGTCCGTGAACTTTTTGGTTATCTGGAATTTCGACATCATTTCTGCTAAAAAATTTTGTGGACGTCCGTTCAGACCTTAGCTATGGAGCCAGTTGGCCCTCACGGCCAAAACGTCCCATTTTCAAGGTCAAACAGGACCCGGATCTGGTAAACACCATATTTTTTTGATTTTCGTGTGCTATAGTACTTGGACTTATCGGTGATCTGGAATTCCGAGCTCATTTTTACCAAATTTTTTCATGGATGTCCGTTAATACCTTAGCTACGGAGCAAGTTGACCCTCACGGCAAAAACGTCCCATTTTCAAGGTCAAACGGACCCCGAATCAGGTAAACCCCGCATTTTGCCGATTTTCGTGTCCAATAGTCCCTGAACTTTTTGGTGATCTGGAATTATGTGCTCATTTATGCCAAACATTTTCGTAGACATCCGTCAAGACCTAAGGTATGGAGTCAGTTGGCCCTCACAGCGAAAACATTCCATTTTCAAGGTCAAACGGGCCCCGGATCAGGTAAACCCCCTATTTTGCCGATTTTCCTGTGCTATAGTTTATGGACTTTTTGGTGATTTGGAATCCGACCACATTTTTGCCAAAAATTTTTGTGGACGTCCGTTAAGACTTTAGCTATGGAGCCAGTTAGCTCTCATGGCCAAAACATCCCATTTTCAAGGTCAAACGGGCCCCGGATCGGGTAAACACCGCATTTTGCCAATTTTCATGTTCTATAGTCCATGGACTCCTTGGTGATCAGGAATTCCGAGCTCATTTTTGTCAAAATTATTCGTGAACGTCCGTTAAGACCTTAGCTTTGGAGACAGTTTGCCATCACGGCCAAAACGTCCTATTGTGAACGTCAAACGACCACCAGATCAGGTAAATCCCTCAATTTGCCAATTTTCGTGTGCATAGTCCATGGACTTTTTGGTGATCTGCATTCCGACCTCATTTTTGCCAAAAAAAATTGTGGATGTCAGTTAAGACCTTAACTATGGATCCAATTGACCCTCACTTCCAAAATGTCGCATTTTCAAGGTCAAACGAACCCCGGAGCAGGTAAACCCCCCATTTTGCCCAATTTCGTCTGCTATAGTGCATGGACCTTTTGGTGATCTGGAATTCCGAGCTTATTTTTGCCAAAAAATTTTGTTGATGTCCGTGAAGAACTTATCTATGGATTCAGTTAGCCCTCACGGCCAAAACATCACATTTTCAAGGCCAAACGAACCCTGCAGCAGGTAAACCCCCCTCCCCCCATTTTGCCAATTTTCGTGTGCTATAGTCCATGGACTTTTTGATGATCTAGAATTCCAACATGATTTTTTGCCAAAATTTTTTATAGTCGTCCGTTAAAACCTTAGCTATGGAGCCAGTTGGCCCTCACGGCCTAAACGTCCAATTTTCAAGGTCAAACGTCCCTCGAATCAATTAAACCCCCCATTTATTGATTTTCGTGTACTATAGTCCATGGACTTTTTGGTGATTTGGAATACCGACCTCATTATTGCCAAAAAAATTTATGGACGTCCGTTAAGACCTTAGCTATGGAGAGAGTTTGCCCTCACGGCCAAAACGTCCCATTTTGAAGGTCAAACAAGCACCAAAGCATGTAAACCCCCCATTTATCCGATTTTCGTGAGCTATAGTCCATGGACTTTTTGGTTGTCTGGATTTCGACCTCATTTCTGCCAAATTTTTTTGTGGAGGTCTGTTAAGACCTTGGCTGTGGAGCCAGTTGGCCCTCACGGCCAAAATGTCCCATTTTTAAGGTCAAACAAGACCAAGATCACGTAAACACCACATTTTGCCTATTTTCGTGTGCTATAGTCCATGGAGTTTTTGGTGATTTGGAATTCCGACCTCATTTTTGCCAAATTTTTTCGTGGATGTCCGTTAAGACCTTAGCTATAGAGCTTGTTGTCATTCAAGGCCAAAATGTCCCATTTTCAAGGTCAAACGGGCACCGAATCTGTTAAACCCTCAATTTTGCCGATTTTCGTGTGTTATAGTCCATGGACTCTTTGGTGAGGTGGAATTCTGACCTCAATTTTGCCAAAATATTTCGTAGAAGTCTGTTAAAACCTTATCTATGGAGCCAGTAAACCCTCTTGGCCAAACCATCCCATTTATAAGGTCAAACGAGCTCCATAGCAGGTAAATCCCCCATTTTGCCAATTTTTGTTTGCTATAGTCCGTGAACTTTTTGGTTAACTGGAATTCCGACCTCATTTCTGCTAAAAATTTTTGTGGACGTCCGTTCAGACCTAAGCTATGGAGCCAGTTGGCCCTCACGGCCAAAGCGTTCCATTTTCAAGGTCAAACAGGACCCGGATCAGGTAAACACCATATTTTTCTGATTTTCGTGTACTTTAGTACCTGGACTTTTTGGTGATCTGGAATTCTAAGTTCATTTTTATTGAAATTTTTCATGGACGTCCGTTAAGACCTTAGCTATAGAGCCAATTGACCCTCACGGCAAAAATGTCCCATTTCAAGGTCAAACGGACTCCGAATCAGGTAAACCCCGCATTTTGCTGATTTTCATGTGCAATAGTCCTTGGACTTTTTTGGTAATCTGGAATTCTGGCTCATTTTTGCCAAACATTTTCGTAGACATTCATTAAGACCTATGCTATGGAGTCATTTGTCCCTCACAACCAAAACATCCCAATTTCAAGGTCAAACGGGCCCCGGATCAGGTAAACCCCCCATTTTGCCGATTTTCCTCTGCTATACTTTATGGACTTTTTGGTGAATTGGAATCCGACCTCATTTTTGCCAAAATTTTTTGTGGACGTCCGTTAAGACCTTAGCTATGGAGCCAGTTGGCCCTCATGCCCAAAACATCCCATTTTCAAGGTCAAACGGGCCCCGGATCAGGTAAACACCGCATTTTGCCGATTTTCATGTTCTATAGTCCATTGACTCCTTGGTGATCAGGAATTTCGAGCTCATTTTTGTCAAAATTATTCGTGAACATCCGTTAAGACCTTAGCTTTGGAGACAGTTGCCCATCACGGCCAAAACGTCCTATTTTGAACGTCAAACGACCACCAGATCAGAGAAATCCCTCATTTTGCCAATTTTCGTGTGCATAGTCCATGGACTTTTTGGTGATATGCATTCCGACCTCATTTTTGTCAAAATTTTTTGTGGATGTCCGTTAAGACCTTAGCTATGGATCCAATTGACCCTCACTTCCAAAATGTTGCATTTTCAATGTTAAACGAACCCCGGAGCAGGAAAACCCCCCATTTTGCCCATTTTCGTCTGCTATAGTGCATGGACCTTTTGGTGATCTAGAATTACGAGCTTATTTTTGCCAAAATGTTTTGTTGACGTCCGTGAAGAACTTATCTATGGATTCAGTTAGCCCTCACAACCAGAACATCCCATTTTCAAGGCCAAACGAGCCCTGTAGCAGGTAAACCCCCCTCCCCCCATTTTGCCAATTTTCGTGTGCTATAGTCCATGGACTTTTTGATGATCTGGAATACCGACCTCATTATTGCCAAAAAAATTTGTGGACGTCCATTTAGACCTTACCTATGGAGACAGTTTACCCTCACGGCCAAAACGTCCCATTTTGAAGGTCAAACAAGCACCAGAGCACGTAAACCCCCCATTTATCCGATTTTCGTGAGCTACAGTCCATGGACTTTTTGGTTGTCTGGATTCCGACCTCATTTCTGCCAAATTTTTTTATGGTGCTCCGTTAAGACCTTGGCTATGGAGCCAGTTAGCCCTCACGGCCAAAATGTCCCATTTTAAAGGTCAAACAGGACCAAGATCACGTAAACACCACATTTTGCCTATTTTCGTGTGCTATAGTTCATGGAGTTTTTGATGATTTGGAATTCCGACCTCATTTTTGGCAAAAATTTTCGTGGACATCCGTTAAGACCTTGGCTATGGAGCCAGTTGCCCCTCACGGACAAAATGTCCCATTTTAAAGGTCAAACAGGACCAAGATCATGTAAACACCACATTTTGCCTATTTTAGTGTGCTATAGTCCACGGAGTGTTTGATGATTTGGAATTCCGACCTCATTTTTGGCAAAAATTTTCGTGGACATCCGTTAAGACCTTAGCAATGGAGCTAGTTGTCACTCAAGGCCAAAATGTCCCATTTTCAAGGTCAAACGAGCACCGGATCTGGTTAACCCTCAATTTTGCCGATTTTCGTGTGTTATAGTGCATGGACTCTTTGGTGAGGTGGAATTCTGACCTCAATTTTGCCAAAATAATTCATAGACGTCTGTTAAATTCTTATCTATGGAGCCAGTTAACCCTTTTGGCCAAACCATCCCATTTTTAAGGTCAAACGAACTCCATAGCAGGTAAATCCCCCATTTGGCCAATTTTTGTTTGCTATACACCATGGACTTTTTGGTGATCTGCATTTCGACCTCATTTTTGCCAAAAATTTTTTGGGGATGTCCGTTAAGACCTTAGCTATGGATCCAATTGACCCTCACTTCCAAAATGTCGCATTTTCAAGGTCAAACGAACCCCGGAGCAGGTAAACCCCCCATTTTGCCCATTTTGGTCTGCTATAAGGCATAGACCTTTTGGTGATCTGGAATTCCGAGCTTATGTTTTCCAAAAAATTTTGTTGACATCCGTGAAGAACTTGTCGATGGATTCAGTTAGCCCTCACGGCCTAAACATCCCATTTTCAAAGCCAAACGAGCCCTATAGCAGGTAAAACACCCTCCCCCCATTTTGCCAATTTTCGTGTGCTAAAGTCCATGCACTTTTTGATGATCTGGAATACCGACCTCATTATTGCCAAAAAAATTTGTGGACGTCCGTTAAGACCTTAGCTATGGAGACAGTTTTCCCTCACGGCCAAAAACGTCCCATTTTGAAGGTCAAACGAGCACCAGAGCACGTAAACCCCCCATTTATCTGATTTTCGTGAGCTATAGTCCATGGACTTTTTGGTTGTCTGGATTACGACATCATTTCTGCCAAAAATTTTTGTGGAGGTCTGTTAAGACCCTGGCTGTGGAGACAGTTGGCCCTCACGGCCAAAATATCCCATTTTTAAGGTCAAACAGGACCAAGATCATGTAAACACCACATTTTGCCTATTTTCATCTGCTATAGTCCATAAAGTTTTTGGTGATTTGGAATTCCGACCTCATTTTTGCCAAAAATTTTTGTGGACGTCCGTTAAGACCTTAGCTATGGAGCTAGTTGTCACTAAAGGCCAAAATGTCCCATTATCCAGGTCAAACGGGCACCGGATCTGGTAAACCCTCAATTCTGTCGATTTTCCTGTGTTATAGTCCATGGACTCTTTGGTGAGGTGGAATTCTGACCTCAATTTTGCCAAATTAATTCGTAGACATCCGTTAAAACCTTATCTATGGAGCCAGTTCACCCTCTTGGCCAAACCATCCCATTTTTAAGGTCAAACGAGCTCCAAAGCAGGTAAATCCCCTATTTTGCCAATATTTGTTTGCTATAATCCTTGGACTTTTTGATGATCTGCATTCCGACCTCATTTTTGCCAAAAAATTTTGTGGACGTCCGTTAAGACCTTAGCTATGGATCCAATTGACCCTCACTTCCAAAATGTCGCATTTTCAAGGTCAAACGAACCCCGGAGCAGTTAAACCCTCCATTTTGCCCATTTTGGTCTGCTATAGGGCATGGACCTTTTGGTTATCTAGAATTCCGAGCTTATTTTTGCCAAAATTTTTTGTTGACGTCCGTGAAGAACTTATCTATGGATTCAGTTAGCCATCACGGCCAAAACATCCCATTTTCAAGGACAAACAAGCCCTGTAGCAGGTAAACCCCCCTCCCCCCAATTTGCCAATTTTCATGTGCTATATTCCATAGGCTTTTTGATGATCTGGAATACCGACCTCATTATTGCCAAAAAAATTTGTGGACATCCGTTAAGACCTTAGCTATGGAGAAAGTTTGCCCTCACGGCCAAAACGTCCTATTTTGAAGGTCAAACGAGCACCAGAGCACGTAAACCCCCCATTTATCTGATTTTCGTGAGCTATAGTCTATGGACTTTTTGGTTATCTAGATTACGACCTCATTTCTACCAAAAATTTTTGTGGAGGTCTGTTAAGACCTTGGCTGTGGAGCCAATTGGCCCTCACGGCCAAAATGTCCCATTTTTAAGGTCAAACAGGACCAAGATCACCTAAACACCACATTTTGCCTATTTTTGTGCTATAGTCCATGGAGTTTTTGGTGATTTGAAATTTCGACCTCATTTTTGCCAAAAATTTTCGTGGACGTCTGTTAAGACCTTAGCTATAGAGCTAGTTGTCACTCAAGGCCAAAATGTCCTATTTTCAAGGTCAAACGGGCCTCGGATCTGGTAAATCCTCAATTTTGCCGATTTTCTTGTGTTATAGTCCATGGACTCTTTGGTGAGGTGGAATTCTGACCTCAATTTTGCCAAAATAATTCGTAGGCGTCCGTTAAAACATTATCTATGGAGCCAGTTAACCCTTTTGGCCAAACCATCCCATTTTTAAGGTCAAACGAGCTCCAAAGCAGGTAAATCCCCTATTTTGCCAATTTTTGTTTGCTATAGTCCTTGGACTTTTTGGTTTTCTGCATTCCGACCTCATTTTTGCCAAAAAATTTGTGGATATTAGTTAAGACCTTAGCTATTGATCCAATTGACCCTAACTTCCAAAATGTCGCATTTTCAAGGTCAAACGAACCCCAGAGCAGGTAAACCCCCCATTTTGCCCATTTTCGTCTGCTATAGTGCATGGACCTTTTGGTGATCTGGAATTTCGAGCTTATTTTTGCCAAATTTTTTTGTTGACGTCCGTGAGGAACTTATATATGGATTCAGTTAGCCCTCACGGCCAAAACATCACATTTTCAAGGCCAAACGAACCCTGTAGCAGGTAAACCCCCCTCCCCCCATTTTGCCAATTTTCGTGTGCTATAGTCCATGGACTTTTTGATGCTCTAGAATTATAACATAATTTTTGCCAAAATTTTTCGTAGTCGTCCGTTAAAACCTTAGCTATGGAGCCAGTTGTCCCTCACGGCCAAAACGTCCAATTTTCAAGGTCAAACGTCCCTCGGATCAATTAAACCCCCCATTTATTGATTTTCGTGTAATATAGTCTATGGACTTTTTGGTGATCTGGAATACCGACCTCATTCTTGCCAAAAAAATTTGTGGACGTCCGTTAAAATCTTAGTTATGGAGAGAGTTTGCCCTCACGGCCAAAACGTCCCATTTTGAAGGTCAAACGAGCATCAGAGCCCGTAAACCCCCCATTTATCCGATTTTCGTGAGCTATAGTCCATGGACTTTTTGGTTGTTTGGATTCCAACCTCATTTCTTCCAAAAAAATTTTTGTAGGTCTGTTAAGACCTTGGCTGTGGAGCCAGTTGGCCCTCACGGCCAAAATGTCCCATTTTTAAGGTCAAACAAGACAAAGATCACGTAAACACCACATTTAGCCTATTTTCGTGTGCTATAGTCCATGGAGTTTTTGGTGATTTGGAATTCCGACCTCATTTTTGCCAAATTTTTTTGTGGACGTCCGTTAAGACCTTAGCTATGGATCTAGTTGTCACTCAAGGCCAAAATGTCCCTTTTTCAAGGTCAAACGGGCACCGGATCTGGTAAACCCTCAATTTTGCCAATTTTCGTGTGTTATAGTCCTTGGACTCTTTGGTGAAGTGGAATTCTGACCTCAATTTTGCCAAAATATTTTGTAGATGTCCGTTAAAACCTTATCTATGGAGCCAGTTAACCATCTTGGCCAAACTATCCCATTTTTAAGGTCAAACGAGCTCCATAGCATGTAAATCCCCCATTTCGCCAATTTTTGTTTGCTATTGTCCGTGAACTTTTTGGTTAACTGGAATTCCGACCTCATTTCTGCTCAAAAAATTTGTGGACGTCCGTTCAGACCTTAGCTATGGAGCCAATTCTCCCTCACGGCCAAAGCGTCCCATTTTCAAGGTCAAACAGGACCCGGATGAGGTAAACACCATATTTTTCCGATTTTCGTGTGCTATAGTACCTGGAATTTTTGGTGATCTGGAATACCGACCTCATTCTTGCCAAAAAAATTTGTGGACGTCCGTTAAGACCTTAGATATGGAGACAGTTTGCCCTCACGGCCAAAACGTCCCATTTTGAAGGTCAAACGAGCACCAGAGCACGTAAACCCCCCATCTATTGGATTTTCGTGAGCTATAGTCCATGGACTTTTTGGTTGTCTGTATTCCGACCTCATTTCTGCCAAAATTTTTTGTGGAGGTCTGTTAAGACCTTGGCTGTGGAGCCAGATGGCCCTCACGGCCAAAATGTCCCATTTTTAAGGTCAAACAGGACCAAGATCACGTAGACACCACATTTTGCCTATTTTCGTGTGCTATATTACATAGACTTTTTGGTGATCTGGAATTTCGAGTTTATTTTTGCCAAAATTATTCATGGACGTTCGTTAATACCTTAGCAATGGAGCTAATTGGCCCTGACGGCCAAAACATCCCATTTTGAAGGTCAAACGATCACCAGAGTAGGTAAACACCCATTTTTTTTATTTTCGTGCGCTATAATGCATGGACTTTTTGGTGATCTAAAATTCCAACCTCATTTTTGCCAAAAAATTTTGTGGACGTCCGTTAAGACCTTAGCTATAAAGCCAATTGATCCTCACACCCAAAACGTCGCATTTTCAAGGTCAAACGAACGCCGAAGCAGGTAACACCCCCATTTTGCCGATTTTCGAGTACTATATTCCATGGAGTTTTTGGTGATTTAAAATTCCGACCTCATTTTTGCCAAAAATTTTCGTGGACGTCCATTAAGACCTTAGCTATGGAGCTAGTTGTCACTCAAGGCCAAAATGTCCCATTTTCAAGGTTAAACAGTCCCCGAATCTGGTAAACCCACAATTTTGCCGATTTTTGTGTGTTATAGTCCATGGACTCTTTGGTGATATGGAATTTCGACCTCAATTTTGCCAAAATAATTCGTAGACGTCCGTTAAAACCTTATCTATGGAGCCAGTTAACCCTCTTGGCCAAACCATCCCATTTTTAAGGTCAAACGAGTTCCATAACAGGTAAACCCCCCATTTTGCCAATTTTTGTTTGCTATAGTCCGTGAACTTTTTTGTTCTCTGGAATTCCGACCTCATTTCTGCTAAAAAAATTTGTGGACGTCTGTTAAGACCTTAGCTATGGAGCCAGTTCGCCGTCACGGCCAAAACGTCCCATTTTCAAGGTCAAACGGGACCTCGATCAGTTAAACATAATATTTTTCCAAATTTTGTGTGCTAGAGTACTTGGACATTTCGGTGGTCTGGAATTCCGAGCTCATTTTTACCAAAATTTTACATGGACATCCGTTTAGACCTTAGCTATGGAGCCAGTTGTCCCTCACGGCAAAAACGTCCCATTTTCAAGGTCAAACGGACCTCGAATCAGGTAAACCCCCCATTTTGCCAATTTTCGTGTCCAATAGTCCCTGGACTTTTTGATGATCTGGAATTCTGGGATCATTTTTGCCAAACATTTTCGTAGACATCCGTTAAGACCTAAGCTATGGAGTCAGTTGGCCCTCACAGTCAAAACATCCCATTTTCAAGGTCAAACGGTCCCCGGATCAGGTAAACCCCCCATTTTGCCGATTTTCCTGTGCTATAGTTTATGGACTTTTTGGTGATTTGGAATCCGACCACATTTTTGCCAAATTTTTTTGTGGACGTCCGTTAAGACCTTAGCTATGGAGCCAGTTAGCCCTCATGGCTAAAACGTCCCATTTTCAAGGTCAAACGGGCCCCGGATCAGGTAAACACCGAATTTTGCCAATTTTCATGTTCTATAGTACATAGACTCGTTGGTGATCAAGAATTCTGAGCTCATTTTTGTCAAAATTATTCGCGAAAGTCCGTTAAGACCTTAGCTTTGGAGACAGTTGCCCATCACGGCCAAAACATCCTATTTTGAACGTCAAACGACCACCAAATCAGGTAAATCCTTCATTTTGCCGATTTTCGTGTGCATAGTCAATGGACTTTTTGGTGATCTGCATTCCGACCTCATTTTTGCCAAATTTTTTTGTGGATGTCCGTTAAGATCTTAGTTATGGATCCAATTGACCCTCACTTCCAAAATGTCACATTTTCATGGTCAAACGAACCCCGGAGCAGGTAAACCCCCCATTTTGCCCATTTTCGTCTGCTATAGTGCATGGACCTTTTGGTGATCTGGAATTCCGAGCTTATTTTTGCCAAAATTTTTCGTTGACGTCCGTGAAGAACTTATATATGGATTCAGTTAGCCCACACGGCCAAAACATCCCATTTTCAAGGCCAAACGAGCCCTGTAGCAAGTAACCCCCCCCCCCCCATTTTGCCAATTTTCGTTTGTTAAAGTCCATGGACTTTTTGATGATCTGGAATTCCAACATAATTTTTGCCATAATTTTTTGTAGTCGTCCGTTAAAACCTTACCTATAGAGCCAGTTGGCCCTCACGGCCAAAACGTCCAATTTTCAAGGTCAAACGTCCCCCGGATCAATTAAACCCCCTTTTATTGATTTCGTGTACAATAGTACATGGACTTTTTGGTGATCTGGAATACCGACCTCATTATTCCCAAAAAAAATTGTGGACGTCCGTTAAGACCTTGGCTATGGAGCCAGTTGGCCCTCACGGCCAAAATGTCCCATTTTTAAGGTCAAACGGGACCAGGATCACGTAAACACCACATTTTGCCTATTTTCGTGTGCTATATTACATAGACTTTTTGGTGATCTGGAATTTCGAGAAAATTTTTGCCGAAATTTTTCATGGATGTCCGTTAAAACCTTAGTTATGGAGCCAGTTGACCCTCACAGCCAAAACATCCCATTTTGAAGGTCAAACAAGCACCAGAGCAGGTAAACCCTCATTTTACCGATTTTCGTATGCTATAGTCCATGGACTTTTTGGTGATTTGGAATTCCCAGCTCATTTTTGCCAATGATTTACGTGGAGGTCCGTGAAGAACTTAGCTATGGATTCAGTTAGCCCTCACGGCCAAACCATCTCATTTTCAAGGCCAAACGAGCCCTGTAGCAGGTAAACCCCCCCCCCCCCATTTTCCCGATTTTCTTTTGCTATAGTCCATTGACTTTTTGATGATATGGAATTCCGACCTAATTTTTGCCAAAGTTTTTCGTGGACGTCTATTAAGACATTAGCTATGAAGCCAGTTGGCCCCCACAGTCAAAACGTCCCATTTTCAAGGTCAAACAGGCCTCGGATTAGGTAAACCCCCCCTTTTGCTGATTTTCGTGTGCTATAGTCCATGGAGTTTTTGGTGATCTAGAATACAGACCTTATTATTGCCAATATTTTTTGTGGACATTCTTTAGGACCTTCTCTATGGAGCCAATTGATCCTAACAGCCAAAACATTACATTTTGAAGGTCAAACGAGCATCAGAGCTGGTAAAACCCCCCTATTTTGCCGATTTTCGTGTGCTATAGTCCATGTTCTTTTTGGCAATCTGGAATTCCGAACTCATTTTTACCAAAATTTTTTTTGGACGTCCTTTAAGACCTTAGCTATAGACCTAGTTGGCCCTCACAACCATAACGTCCCATTTTCAAAGTCAAACGGGACCCGAATCAGGTAAACACTACACTTTGCCGATTTTCGTGTTCTATAGTACTTGGACTTTTTGGTGAACTGGATTTTCGAGCTCATTTTTGCCGAAATTTTTCATGGACGTCCGTTAAGACCTTAGTTATGGAGCCAATTGGCCCTAACTGCCAAAACGTCCCATTTTCAAGGTCAAACGAGCACCAGAGCAAGTAAACCCCCCATTTTTCCGATTTTCGTGTGCTATAGTCCATGGACTTTTTGGTGATCTGGAATTCCAACTTCATTTTTGCCAAAAAATTTTGTGGACGTCCGTTAAGACCTTAGCCATGGAGCCAATTGACCCTCACAGCCAAAACAACGTATTTTCAAGGTCAAACGAACCCCGGAGCAAGTAAACCCCCATTTTGCCGATTTTCGTGTGCTATAGTCCATGGACTTTTTGGTGATTTGGAATTCCGACCTCATTTTTGCCAAACTTTTTCGTGGATGTCCGTTAAGACCTTAGCTATGGAGCTAGTTGTCACTCATGGCCAAAACGTCCCATTTCCAAGGTCAAACGGTCCCCGGGTCTGGTAAACCCACAATTTTGCTTATTTTCGTGTGCTATAGTCCATGGACTCTTTGGTGATCAGGAATTCTGACCTTCTTTTTTCCAAAAATTTTCGTGGACGTCCGTTAAAATCATAACTATGGAACCAATTGACCCCCTTGGCCAAAACGTCCCATTTTGAAGGTTAAACGACCACCAGAGCAGGTAAACCCCACATTTTGCCAATTTTTGTGTGCTATACTCCATGGACTTTTTGGTGATCTGGAATTCCGACCTCATTTTTGCAAAAATATTTTGTGGACGTCCGTTAAAACCTTATTTATGGAGCCAGTTGGCCCTCACGGCCAAAACGTCCCATTTTCAATGTCAAACAGGACCCGAATTAGGTAAACACCATCTTTTGCCGAGTCGAGTGTGCTATATTATATGGACTTTTTGGTGATTTGGAATTTCTAGCTCATTTTTGCCGAAATTTTTTATAGACGTCCGTTAAGACCTTAGATGTGGAGCCTGTTAGCCCTCATGGTCAAAATATCCCATTTTCAACGTGAAACTGGCCCCGGATCATGTAAATACCGCATTTTGTCGATTTTTGTGTTTTATAGTCCATGGATTTTTTGGTGATTTGGATTTCCGACCTCATTTTTGCTAATATTTTTTGTGGACGTCCGTTAAGACCTTAGATATGGAGCCAATTGGCTGTTCCGACCTAGTTTTTGCTGAAATTTCTCATGGATGTCCGTGAAAACCTTAGTTATGGATTTAGTTAGCCCTCATAGACAAAACGTCCCATTTTTAAGGTCAAACGAACCTCAGAGCAGGTAATCTCCCCATTTTGCCAATTTTCGTATGCTCTAGTCTATGGACTTTTTAGTGATCAGGAATTCCGACCTCATTTTTGCCTAAATTTTTCGTGGACGTCCGTTAAGACCTTAGATATGGAGCCAATTGGCCCTCACGGCCAAAACGTCCCATTTTGAAGATCAAACTTGCCCTGGATCAGGTAAATACCGCATTTTACTAATTTTTGTGTGCTATAGTCCAAGGACTTTTCGGTGATCTAGAATTCCGACCTAATTTTTGCAAAGATTTTTCATGGACGTCCGTTAAAACCTTATCTATGGAGCCAGTTGGCTCTCACGGCCAAAACGTCCCATTTTCAATGTCAAACAAGACCCGAATTAGGTAAACACCATCTTATGCCGATTCTCGTGTGCTATATTATATGGACTTTTTGGTGATTTGGAATTCTGAGCTCATTTTTGCCGAAATTTTTCATGGACGTCTGTTAAGACCTTAGATATGGAGACAGTTAGCCTTCACGGTCAAAATATCCCATTTTCAAGGTCAAACGGTCCCCGGATCAGGTAAATACCACATTTTGCCGATTTTTGTGTTCTATAGTCCATGGACTGTTTGGTGTTCTGGAATTCTGACCTCATTTTTGCTAACATTTTTTGTGGACGTCCGTTAAGACCTTAGCTATGGAGCCAGTTGGCCCTCACGGCCAAAACGTTCCATTTTGAATGTCAAACGAGCACTAGATCAGGTAAATCCCCCAATTTGCCGATTTTCGTGTGCTATAGTCCATGGACTTTTTGGTGATCTGGAATACTGACCTCATTTTTGCCAAATATTTTTGTGGACGTCTGTTAAGACCTAAGATATGGAGCCAGTTGGCCCTCACTGCCAAAACATCCCATTTTGAAAGTTAAACGAGCACCGACGTAGGTAAATCACCCCATTTTTCTGATTTTCATGTGCTATAGTCCATGGACTTTTTGATGATCTAGAATTCTGACCTCATTTTTGCCAAAATTTTTTGTGGTCGTCCGTTAAGACATTACTTATGGAGCCAATTGACCCTCATAGCCAAAACATCGCATTTTCAATGTCAAACGAACCCCGGAGCAGGTAAACCCCTCATTTTGCCCATTTTCGTGTGCTATAGTACATTGACTTTTTGGTAATCTGGAATTCCGAGCTCATTTTTGCCAAAACTTTTCGTGGACGTTCGTGAAGAACTTATTTATGGATTTAGTTAGCCCTCACGGCCAAAACATCCCATTGTCAAGGACAAACGATCCCTATAGCTGGTAAACCCCCCATTTTGCCAATTTTTGTATGCTATAATCCATGGACTTTTTGGTGATCTGAAATTCTGACCTCATTGTGGCAAAGAATTTTCCTGGACTTCCGTTAAGACCTTAGCTATGGATCAAGTTGGCCCTCACAGCCAAAACATCCCATTTGCAAGTTCAAACGATCCCCTGAGCAAGGAAACCCCCATTTTGCTGAATTTTGTGTGCTATAATCCATTGACTTTGTGGTGATTTGGAATTCCGAGCTCATTTTTTCCAAAATTTTTCATGGACGTCTGTTAAGACCTTAGCTATGGAGCCAATTGGCCCTAACGACCAAAACGTCCCATTTTCAAGGTCAAACGAGCACCAGAGCAAGTAAACCCCCAATTTTTCTGATTTTTGTGTGCTATAGTCCATGGACTTTTTGGTGATCTGGATTTCCAACTTCATTTTTGCCAAAAAATTTTGTGGACGTCCGTTAAAACCTTATATATGGAGCCAGTTGGCCCTCACGGCCAAAACGTCCCATTTTCAATGTCAAACAGGACCCAAAGTAGGTAAACACCATCTTTTGCCGATTCTTGTGTGCTATATTATATGGACTTTTTGGTGATTTGGAATTCCGAGCTCATTTTTGCCAAAATTTTTCATGCACGTCCGTTAAGACCTTAGCTATGGAGCCAGTTAGCCCTCATGGTCAAAATATCCCATTTTCAAGGAGAAACGGGCCCCGGATCAGGTAAATACCGCATTTTGCCGATTTTTGTGTTTTATAATCCATGGATTTTTTGGTGATCTGGAATTCCGACCTCATTTTTGCAAACATTTTTTGTGGACGTCCGTTAAAACCTTAGATATGGAGCCAATTGGCCCTTACGGCAAAACGTCTCATTTTGAATGCCAAACGAGCACCAGATCAGGTAAAGCCCCCATTTTGCCGATTTTCGTGTGCTATAGTCCATGGACTTTTCGGTGATCCGGAATACTGACCTCATTTTTGCCAAATATTTTTGTGGACGTCCGTTAAGAATTTAGCTATGGAGCTAGTTGGCCCTCACTGCCAAAACATCCCATTTTAAAAGTTAAACGAGCACCGAAGTAGGTAAATCACCCCCTTTATCCGATTTTCGTGTGCTATAGTCCATGGACTTTTTGGTGATCTAGAATTCTGACCTCATTTTTGCCAAAATTTTTTGTGGACGTCGGTTAAGACATTACTTATGGATCCAATTGATCCTCATAGCCAAAACGTCGCATCTTCAATGTCAAACGAACCCCAGAGCAGGTAAATCCCCTCATTTTGCCCATTTTCATGTGCTATAGTCCATTGACTTTTTGGTGATCTGGAATTTCGAGCTCATTTTTGCCAAAACTTTTTGTGGACGTCCGTGAAGAACTTATCTACGGATAAAGTTAGCCCTCACGGCCAAAACATCTCTTTTTCAAGGCAAAACGAGCCCTATAGTTGGTAAACCCCCCATTTTGCCAACTTTTGTATGCTATAGTCCATGGACTTTTTGGTGATCTGAAATTCTGACCTCATTGTGGCAAAGAATTTTTGTGGACTTCCGTTAAGACCTTAGATGTGGATCAAGTTGGCCCTCACAGCCAAAACATGCCATTTTCAAGGTCAAACGATCCCCGGAGCAGGGAAACCCCATTTTGCCAATTTTTGTGTGCTATAATCCATTGACTTTGTGGTGATTTGGAATTCCGAGCTCATTTTTTCTGAAATTTTTCGTATTTGTCCGTTATGACCTTAGCTATGGAGCCAGTTGGTCCTCACGGACAAAACGTCCCATTTTCAAGGTCAAACGAGCTCCAGTGCAGGTAACTCCCCCCCCCCCATTTTGCCAATTTTCGTGTGCTATAGTCAGTGGACTTTTTGGTGATCTGGAATTTCGACTTCTTTTTTGCCAAATTTTTTAGTGAACGTCCATTAAGACCTTAGCTATGGAGCTAGTTGGTCCTCAAGGCTAAAACGTCGTATTTTCAAGGTCAAACGGGCCCCGGATCAGGTAAACCCTCTATTTTGCCAATTTTCGTATGCTATAGTCCATGGTCTTTTTGGTGATCTGGTTTTCGAGCTTATTTTTTCCAAAATTTTTGGTCGATATCCGTTTAAACCTTAGCTATGGAGCTAGTTGGCCCTCACGGCCATAACGTCCCATTTTAAATGTCAAAGGGGCCCTGGATCAGGTAGACCCCCAAATTTTGCAAATTTTCGTGTGCTATAGTCCATGGACTTTTTTGTGATCTAGAATTCCGAGTTTATTTTTGCCGAAAAATTTGTGGACGTCCGTTAAGACCTTAGTTATGGAGCCAATTGGCCCTCACAGCCTAAACGTCCCATTTTGAAAGTCAAACGAGCACCGGACTAGGTAAACCCCCCTTATTTCCAATTTTCGTGTGCTATAGTCCATGGACTTTTGTAGATCTGGGATTCCGACCTCATTTTTGTCAAAAAATTTTGTGGACGTCCGTTAAGTCCTTAGCCATGGATCCAGTAGACACTCACGGCCATAACGTCTCATTTTCAAGGTCAAACGAACCTCGGAGCAGGTAAACTCCCCATTTTGCCGATTTTCCTATGCACTAGTCCATGCACTTTTTGGTGATCTGGAATTCCGACCTCATTTTTGCCAAGATTTTTTGTGGACGTCCGTTAAGACCTTACCTATGGAGCCAGTTGGCCCTCACGGCTAAAACATCCCATTTTGAAGGTCAAACTTGCGCCGTATCAGGTAAATATCGCATTTTGATGATTTTCGTGTGCTATAGTCCAAGGACTTTTTGGTTATCAGGAATTCCGACCTAATTTTTGTTGAAATTTTTCATGGATGTCTGTGAAAACCTTAGTTATGAATTCAGTTAGCCCTCATTCCCAAAACGTCCCATTTTCAAGGTCAAACGAACCTCGGAGCAGGTAATCTCCCCATTTTGCCAATTTTCGTATGCTCTAGTCTATGGACTTTTTGGTGATCAGGAATTCCGACCTCATTTTTGGCTAAATTTTTCGTGGACGTCCTTTAAGACCTTAGATATGGAGCCAGTTGGCCCTCACGGCCAAAATGTCCCATTTTGAAGATCAAACTTGCCCCGGATCAGGTAAATACCGCATTTTGCTGATTTTCGTGTGCTATAGTCCAAGGACTTTTCGGTCATCTGGAATTCCGACCTAATTTTTGTCAAGTTCATTTTTGTCGAAAATATTTGTGGACGTCCGTTAAGAACTTACCTATGAATTCAGTTATCCCTCAGGGCCAAAACATCTCATTTTCGAGGTTAAACGATCCCCAGAAAAGGTAAACCCCCAATTTTGCCGATTTTCGTGTGTTATATTCCATGGACTATTTGGTGATCTGGAATTACGAGCTCATTTTTGTCAAAATATTTCATAGACGTCCGTTAAGACCTTAGTTATGGATTCAGTTAGCCCTCACGGCCAATACATTCCATTTTCAAAGTCAAACGATCCCCAGGTCAGGCAAACCCCCAATTTTGTCGATTTTCGTGTGCTATAGTCCATGGACTATTTGGTGATCTTGAATTCGGACATTGTTTTTGCCAAAAAAATTTGTGGTCGTCTATTAAGACCTTATCTATGGAGACAGTTGGCCCTCAAGTCTAAAACTTCCCATTTTGAAAGTCAAAAAGGCACCAGAGCAGGTAAACCCCCCATTTTGCCGATTTTCATGCGCTATTGTCCATAGACTTTTTGGTAATCTGGAATTCCGAGCACATTTTTGCTGAAATTATTTGTGGACGTCCTCATGGGCAAAACGTCCCATTTTCAAGGTCAAACAATCCCCGGAGCAAGTAAACCCCCCATTTTGCTAATTTTCGTGTGCTATAGTCCTTGGACTTTTGGTGATCCAGAATTGCGACCTCATTTTTGTCAAATTTTTTTGTGGACATCTATGAAGACCTTAGCTATGGAGCCAATAGTCCCCAAGGCCAAAACATCCCATTTACAAGGTGAAACGAACCCCAGAGCAGGTAAATCCCCCATTTTGCCGATTTTTATGTGCTATTGTCCATGGACTTTTTGGTTATCTGGAATTCCAACTTCATTTTTGCCAAAAAATTTCATGGACGTCCGTTAAGACCTTAGCTATGGACCCAATTGGCCCTCACTGCCAAAACGTCCCATTTTGAAAGTCAAACAAGCACCGGAGTAGGTAAACCCCCCTTTTTCCGATTTTTGTATGCATAGTCCATGGTTTTTTTGGCGATCTGCAATTCCGTCCTTATTTTTGCCAAAAAAATTATGGACGTCCGTTAAGACCTTAACCATGGAGGCAGTTGACCCTCACGGCCATAACGTGCCATTTTCAAGGTAAAACGAATCTCAGAGCAGGTAAACTCCCTATTTTGCCGATTTTCGTATGCTCTAGGCCATCCAGTTTTTGGTGATCTGGAATTCCGACCTCATTTTTGCCAAAAATTTTCATGGACGTCCGTTAGGACCTTAGTTATGGAGCCAGTGGTCCCTCACGGCCAAAACGTCCCATTTTGAAGGTCAAACTTGCCCCGGATCAGGTAAATACAACATTTTACTGATTTTCGTTTGCTATAGTCCTAGGACTTTTCGGTGATTTGGAATTACGACCTAATATTTGCCGAAATATTTCGTGGACGTTCGTTAAGGACTTAGCTACGGAGTCAATTAGCCCTCACGGCCAAAACGTCCAATTTTCAAGGTCAAACGAACCCCGGTGCACATAAACCCCCCATTTTGCCAATTTTCGTGTGCTATAGTCCATGGAATTTTTGGTGATCTGGAATTCCAACCTCATTTTTGCCAAAAATTTTTGTGGACATCCGTTTAAACCTTAGCTATGGAGCCAGTTGGCCCTCACGGCCAAAACATCCCATTTTCAAGGTCAAACAAACCCCGGAGCAGGTAAGCCCCACATTTTGCCGAATTTCGGGTGCTATAGTCCATGGAATTTTTGGTGATCTGGAATTTCGACCTCATTTTTGCCAAAATTTTTCGTGGACGTCCGTTAAAACCTTAGCTATGGAGCCAATTCACCCTCTCGGCCAAAACATCCCATTTTGATGGTCAAACGAGCACCAGAGCAGGTAAACCCCATATTTTGCCGATTTTTGTGTGTTGTCCATAGACTTTTTGGTGATCTGGAATTCCGACCTCATTTTTACCAAAATTTTTATGGACGTCCTTTAAGACCTTAGCTACGAAGCAGTTGGCCCTCACGGCCAAAACGTCCTATTTTCAAGGTCAAACGGGACCTGGATCAGGTAAACACCACATTTTGCCGATTTTCGTATGCTATAGTACATGGATTTTTTGGTGATTTGGAATTCCGACCTCATTTTTGCCGAAATTTTTCATTGACGTCCGTTAAGACCTTAGCAATGGAGCCAATTGGCCCTAACGGCCAAAACGTCCCATTGTGAAGGTCAAACGATCACCAGAGCAGGTAAACACCCATTTTTTTTTATTTTCGTGTGCTATAGTGCATGGACTTTTTGGTGATCTGGAATTCCGACCTCATTCTTGCCAAAAAATTTGTGGACATCCGTTAAGACCTTAGCTATGGATACAATTGATCCTCACACCCAAAACGTCGCATTTTCAAGGTCAAACCAACCCCAAAGCAGGTAAACCCCTCATTTTGCCGATTTTCGTGTGCTATTGTCCATGGAGTTTTTGGTAATCTGGAATTTCGTGCACATTTTTGCAAAAAAATTTTGTGGATGTACGTTATGACCTTAGATATGGAGCCAGTTGGTCCTCACGGGTAAAACGCCCCATTTTCAAGGTCAAACAATCCCAGTACAGGTAAACCCCCCATTTTGTCTATTTTCCTGTGCTATAGTCCTTGGACTTTTTGGGGATCCAAAATTGCGACATCATTTTTGCCAAAATTTTTTGTGGACGTCCATGAAGACCGTAGTTGTGGAGCCAATAGTCCCTAAGGCTAAAACGTCCCATTTACAATGTGAAACGAACCCCGGAGAAAGTAAATCCCCCATTTTGCCAATTTTTGTGTGCTATTGTCCATGGACTTTTAGGTGATCTGGAATTCCGACTTCATTTTTGCCAGAAATTTTCATGGACGTCCGTTAAGACCTTAGCTATGGAGTCAGTTGGCCCTCAACGCCAAAACTTCCCACTTTGAAACTCAAATGAGCACCGGAGTAGGTAAACCCCTTTTTTTCCAATTTTCATGTGCTATAGTCCATGGACTTTTTGGCGATTTGGAATTCTGACCTCATTTTTGTCAAAAGTGTTTGTGGACGTCAGTTAAGACCTTAGCCATGGAGCCAGTTGACCCTCATGGCCATAACGTCACATTTTCAAGGTCAAATGAACCTCGGAGCAGGTAAACTCCTCATTTTGCCGATTTTCGTATGCTCTAGTCCATCCACTTTTTGGTGATTTGAAATTCCGACCTCATTTTTGCCAAAAATTTTCATGGACGTCGGTTAGGACCTTAGCTATGGAGACAGTTGTCCCTCATGGCCAAAACATCCCATTTTCAAGGTCAAACGGGCCTCGGATTAGGTAAACACCGCATTTTGCCGATTTTCATGTTCAATAGTCCATGGACTCCTTGGTGATCAGGAATTCCGATCTCATTTTAGTCAAAATTATTCGTGAACGTCCTTTAAGACCTTAGCTTTGGAGACAGTTGCCCATCACGGCCAAAACGTCCTATTTTGAACGTCAAACGACCACCAGATCAGGTAAATTCCTCATTTTGCCAATTTTCGTGTGCATAGTCCATGGACTTTTTGGTGATCTGCATTCCGACCTCATTTTTGCCAAAAAAATTTGTGGATGTCAGTTAAGACCTTAGCTATGGATCCAATTGACCCTCACTTCCAAAATGTCGCATTTTCAAGGTCAAACGAACCCCGGAGCAGGTAAACCCCCCATTTTGCCCATTTTCGTCTGCTATAGTGCATGAACCTTTTGGTGATCTGGAATTCCGAGCTTATTTTTGTTGACATCCGTGAAGAACTTATCTATGGATTCAGTTAGCCCTCACGGCCAAAACATCACATTTTCAAGGCCAAACGAACCCTGTAGCAGGTAAACCCCCCTCCCCTTATTTTGCCAATTTTCGTGTGCTATAGTCCATGGACTTTTTGATGCTCTAGAATTCCAACATGATTTTTTGCCAAAATTTTTTATAGTCGTCCGTTAAAACCTTAGCTATGGAGCCAGTTGGCCCTCACGGCCTAAACGTCCAATTTTCAATGTCAAACGTCCCTCGGATCAATTAAACCCCCCATTTATTGATTTTCGTGTACTATAGTCCATGGACTTTTTGTTGATCTGGAATACCGACCTCATTATTGCCAAAAAAATTTGTGGACGTCCGTTAAGACCTTAGCTATGGAGAGAGTTTGCCCTCACGGCCAAAACATCCCATTTTGAAGGTCAAACGAGCACCAGAGCATGTAAACGCCCCATTTATCCGATTTTCGTGAGTTATAGTCCATGGACTTTTTGGTTGTCTGGATTCCGAGCTCATTTCTGCCAAATTTTTTTGTGGAGGTCTGTTAAGACCTTGGCTGTGGAGCCAGTTGGCCCTCACGGCCAAAATGTCCCATTTTTAAGGTCAAACAAGACCAAGATCACGTAAACACCACATTTTGCCTATTTTCGTGTGCTATAGTCCATGGAGTTTTTGGTGATTTTGAATTCCGACCTCATTTTTGCCAAATTTTTTCGTGGGCGTCCGTTAAGACCTTAGGTATGGAGCTTGTTGTCACTCAAGGCCAAAATGTCCCATTTTCAAGGTCAAACGGGCACCAAATCTGGTAAACCCTCAATTTTGCCGATTTTCGTGTGTTATAGTCCATGGACTCTTTGGTGAGGTGGAATTCTGACCTCAATTTTGCCAAAATATTTCGTAGACGTCCGTTAAAACCTTATCTATGGAGCCAGTAAACCCTCTTGGCCAAACCATCCCATTTTTAAGGTCAAACGAGTTCCATAGCAGGTAAATCCCCTATTTTGCCAATTTTTGTTTGCTATAGTCCCTGAACTTTTTGGTTAACTGGAATTCCGACCTCATTTCTGCTAAAAACTTTTGTGGACGTCCGTTCAGACCTTAGCTATGGAGCCAGTTGGCCCTCACGGCCAAAACGTCCAATTTTCAAGGTCAAACAGGACCCGGATCAGGTAAACACCATATTTTTCTGATTTTCGTGTGTTGTAGTACTTGGACTTTTTGGTGATCTGGAATTCTAAGCTCATTTTTATTGAAATTTTTCATGGACGACCGTTAAGACCTTAGCTATGGAGCCAATTGACCCTCATGGCAAAAATGTCCCATTTTCAAGATCAAACGGACCCCGAATCAGGTAAACCCCGCATTTTGCCGATTTTCATGTACAATAGTACCTGGACTTTTTTGGTGATCTGGAATTCTGGCTCATTTTTGCAAAACATTTTCGTAGACATCCATTAAGTCCTATGCTATGGAGTCATTTGGCCCTCACAACCAAAACATCCCAATTTCATGGTCAAACGAGCCCCGGATCAGTTAAACCCCCCATTTTGCCGATTTTCCTGTGCTATACTTTATGGACTTTTTGGTGATTTGGAATCCGACCTCATTTTTGCCAAAACATTTTGTGGACGTCCGTTAAGACCTTAGCTATGGAGTCAGTTGGCCCTCATGGCCAAAACAACCCATTTTCAAGGTCAAACGGGCCCCGGATCAAGTAAACACCGCATTTTGCCGATTTTCATGTTCTATAGTCCATTGACTCCTTGGTGATCAGGAATTCCGAGCTCATTTTTGTCAAAATTGTTCGTGAACATCCGTTAAGACCTTAGCTTTGGAGACAGTTGCCCATCACGGCCAAAACGTCTTATTTTGAACGTCAAACGACCACCAGATCAGATAAATCCCTCATTTTGCCAATTTTCGTGTGCATAGTCCATGGACTTTTTGGTGATCTGCATTCCGACCTCATTTTTGTCAAAAAATTTTGTGGATGTCCGTTAAGACCTTAGCTATGGATCCAATTGACCCTCAATTCCAAAATGTTGCATTTTCAATGTTAAACGAACCACGGAGCAGGTAAACCCCCCATTTTGCCCATTTTCGTCTGCTATAGTGCATGGACCTTTTGGTGATCTGGAATTACGAGCTTATTTTTGCCAAATGTTTTGTTGACGTCCGTGAAGAACTTATCTATTGATTAAGTTAGCCCTCACAGCCAGAACATCCCATTTTCAAGGCCAAACGAGCCATGTAGCAGGTAAACCCCCCTCCCCCCATTTTGCCAATTTTCGTGTGCTATAGTCCATGGACTTTTTGATGATCTGGAATACCGACCTCATTATTGCCAAAAAAATTTGTGGACGTCCGTTAAGATCTTAGCTATGGAGACAGTTTGCCCTTACGGCCAAAACGTCCCATTTTGAAAGTCAAACAAGCACCAGAGCACGTAAACCCCCCATTTATCCAATTTTCGTGAGCTATAGTCCATGGACATTTTGGTTGTCTGTATTCCGACCTCATTTCTGCCAAATTTTTTTGTGGAGGTTTGTTAAGACCTTGGCTATGGAGCCAATTGGCCCTCACGGCCAAAATGTCCCATTTTAAAGGTCAAACAGGACCAAGATCACGTAAACACCACATTTTGCCTATTTTCGTCTGCTATAGTCCATGGAGTTTTTGATGATTTGGAATTCCGACCTCATTTTTGCCAAAAATTTTCGTGGACATCCGTTAAGACCTTAGCTATGGAGCTAGTTGTCACTCAAGGCCAAAATGTCCCATTTTCAAGGTCAAACGAGCACCGGATCTGTTAAACACTCAATTTTGCCAATTTTCGTGTGTTATAGTGCATGGACTCTTTGGTGAGGTGGAATTCTGACCTCAATTTTGCCAAAATAATTCATAGACGTCCGTTAAATTCTTATCTATGGAGCCAGTTAACCCTTTTGGCCAAACCATCCCATTTTTAAGGTCAAACGAACTCCATAGCAGGTAAATCCCCCATTTTGCCAATTTTTGTTTGCTATAGACCATGGCCTTTTTGGTGATCTGCATTCCGACCTCATTTTTGCCAAAAAATTTTTGGGGATGTCCGTTAAGACCTTAGCTATGGATCCAATTGACCCTCACTTCCAAAATGTCACATTTTCAAGGTCAAGCGAACCCCGGAGCAGGTAAACCCCCTATTTTGCCTATTTCGGTCTGCTATAAGGCATGGACCTTTTGGTGATCTGGAATTCCGAGCTTATGTTTTCCAAAAAATTTTGTTGACGTCCGTGAAGAACTTGTCTATGGATTCAGTTAGCCCTCACGGCCTAAACATCCCATTTTCAAAGCCAAATGAGCCCTATAGCAGGTAAAACACCCTCCCCCCATTTTGCCAATTTTCGTGTGCCATAGTCCATGCACTTTTTGATGATCTGGAATAACGACCTCATTATTGCCAAAAAAAATTGTGGACGTCCGTTAAGACCTTAGCTATGGAGAAAGTTTTTCCTCACGGCCAAAAACGTCCCATTTTGAAGGTCAAACGAGCACCAGAGCACGTAAACCCCCCATTTATCTGATTTTCGTGAGCTATAGTCCATGGACTTTTTGGTTGTCTGGATTATGACATCATTTCTGCCAAAAAATTTTGTGGAGGTCTGTTAAGACCTTGGCTGTGGAGACAGTTGGCCCTCACGGCCAAAATGTCCCATTTTTAAGGTCAACCAGGACCAAGATCATGTAAACACCACATTTTGCCTATTTTCGTTTGCTTATAGTCCATGGAGTTCTTGGTGATTTGGAATTCCGAACTCATTTTTGCCAAAAATTTTTGTGGACGTCCGTTAAGACCTTAGCTATGGAGCTAGTTGTCACTAAAGGCCAAAATGTCCCATTATCCAGGTCAAACGGGCACCGGATCTGGTAAACCCTTAATTCTGCCGATTTTCGTGTGTTCTAGTCCATGGACTCTTTGGTGAGGTGGAATTCTGACCTCGTTTTTGCCAAAATAATTCGTAGACGTCCGTTAAAACCATATCTATGGAGCCATTTAGCCCTATTGGCCAAACCATCCCATTTTTAAGGTTAAACGAGCTCCAAAGCAGGTAAATCCCCTATTTTGCCAATTTTTGTTTGCTATAAATCCTTGGACTTTTTGGTGATCTGCATTCCGACCTCATTTTTACCAAAAAATTTTGTGGACGTCCGTTAAGACCTTAGCTATGGATCCAATTGACCCTCACTTCCAAAATGTCGCAGTTTCAAAGTCAAACGAAACCCGGAGTGGGTAAACCCTCCATTTTGCCCATTTTGGTCTGCTATAGGGCATGGACCTTTTGGTGATATAGAATTCCGAGCTTATTTTTGCCAAAAATTTTTGTTGACGTTCGTGAAGAACTTATATATGGATTCAGTTATCCATCACGGCCAAAACGAGCCCTGTAGCAGGTAAACCCCCCTCCCCCCATTTTGCCAATTTTCATGTGCTATATTCCATAGACTTTTTGATGATCTGGAATACCAACCTCATTATTGCCAAAAAAATTTGTGGACATCCGTTAAGACCTTAGCTATGGAGAAAGTTTGCCCTCACGGCCAAAACGTCCCATTTTGAAGGTCAAACGAGCACCAGAGCACGTAAACCCCCCATTTATCTGATTTTCGTGAGCTATAGTCTATGGACTTTTTGGTTGTCTAGATTACGACCTCATTTCTACCAAAAAAATTTGTGGAGGTCTGTTAAGACCTTGGCTGTGGAGCCAATTGGCCCTCACGGACAAAATGTCCCATTTTTAAGGTCAAACAGGACCAAGATCACCTAAACACCACATTTTGCCTATTTTCGTGTGCTATAGTCCATGGAGTTTTTGGTGATTTGGAATTCCGACCTCATTTTTGCCAAAAATTTTCGTGGACATCCGTTAAGACCTTAGCTATGGAGCTAGTTGTCACTCAAGGCCAAAATGTCCCATTTTCAAGGTCAAACGGGCACCGGATCTGGTAAACCCTCAATTTTGCCGATTTTCTTGTGTTATAGTCCATGGACTCTTTGGTGAGGTGGAATTCTTACCTCAATTTTGCCAAAATAATTCGAAGGCGTCCGTTAAAACCTTATCTATGGATCCAGTTAACCCTCTTGGCCAAACCATCCCATTTTTAAGGTCAAACGAGCTCCAAAGCAGGTAAATCCCCTATTTTGCCAATTTTTGTTTGCTATAGTCCTTGGACTTTTTGGTTTTCTGCATTCCGACCTCATTTTTGCCAAAAATTTTGTGGATGTCAGTTAAGACCTTAGCTATGGATCCAATTGACCCTCACTTCCAAAATGTCGCATTTTCAAGGTCAAACGAACCCCAGAGCAGGTAAACCCCCATTTTGCCCATTTTCGTCTGCTATAATGCATGGACCTTTTGGTGATCTGGAATTCCGAGCTTATTTTTGCCAAATTGTTTTGTTGACGTCCGTGAAGAACTTATCTATGGATTTAGTTAGCCCTCACGGCCCAAACATCACATTTTCAAGGCCAAACGAACCCTGTAGCACGTAAACCCCCCTCCCCCCATTTTGCCAATTTTCGTGTGCTATAGTCCACAGATTTTTTGGTGATCCGGAATTCAGACCTCATTTTTTACAAAATTTTACGTGGACATCCGTTAAGACATTACCTATTGAGCCAGTTGGCCCTCACGGCCAAAACGGCCATTTTTCAAGGTCAAACAAGCCCAGAGCAAGAAAATCCCCACTTTTACCAATTTTAATGTGCTATAGTTCACCATCTTTTTTGGTGATTCGAAATTTCGACCTCATTTTTGCCAAAATTTTAACTGGACATCCGTTAAGACCTTACCTTTGGCGTCAGTAGGTCCTCACAGCGAAAAAGACCCATTTTCTAGGTCAAATGAGCCTTGGAGTAGGTAAACCTCCCATTTTGCCGATTTTCTTGTGCTATAGTTCACCATCTTTTATGGTGATCCAGAATTCTGATCTCATTTTTACCTAAATTTTACCTGGACGTCCGTTAAGACCTTTCCTAAGGATCCAGTTGACCCTCATGGCCAAAATTGCCATATTTCAAAGTCAAACGACCCCTAGAGCAGGTAAACCCCCCATTTTACCCATTTTCGTGTGCTATAGTCCGTAGATTTTTTGGTGATCCCGAATTCCGACCTCATTTTGACCAAAATCTGACGTGGACTTCTGTTATGACCTTATCTATGGAGCTAGTTGGCCCTCACGGCCAAATGGCCTATTTTCAAGGTCAAACCAGCCCTAGAACAGGTAAACGACCATTGTACCGATTTTCATATGCTATACTCCACAAATTTTTTGGTGATCTGGAAATCCGACCTCATTTTTACCAAGATTTTACCTAGACGTCCGTTAAGACCTTACCTATGGAACTTGTTGACCATGACGGCTAAAACGGCCCATTTTCAAGGTCAAACAGGCCCAGAGCAGGTAATCCTACACTTTTACCGATTTTCATGTGCTATAGTTCACTATCTTTTTTGGTAATTCAGAATTCTGACCTAATTTTTGCCAAAATTTTAGCTGGACGTTAGTTAAGACCTTACCTACGGAATCAGTTGGCCCTAACGGCGAAAACTTCCCATTTTCAAGGTCAAACGACCCCTAGAGCAGGTAAACCCCTTATTTTACCAATTTTCGTGTGCTATAGTCCATAGATTTTTTGGTGATCCGGAATTCAGACCTCATATTTTACAAAATTTTACGTAGTCATCCTATATGACCTTATCTGTGGAGCCAGTTAGCCCTCACGGCCAAAATGGCTCATTTTAAAGGTCAAATGAGCTTTAGAGCAGATAAACCCCCATTTTGCCGATTTTCGTGTGCTATAGTCCATAGATTTTTTGGTGATCCGAAATTCCGACCTCATTTTTGCCAAAATTTTAGTTTGACGTCCATAAAGACCTTATCTATGGAGCAGTTGGCACTCACGGCCAAAATGGCCTATTTTCAAGGTCAAACGAGACCTAAAGCAGGTAAACCCCCCATTTGATCGATTTTCGTGTGCTATACTCCACAGATTTATTGGTGATCCACAATTCCGACCTCATTTTTACAAAAATTTTACCTGGATGTCCGTTATGACCTTATATGGGGATCCAGTTGGCCCTTAGGGCCAAAATGGCCCATTTTCAAGATAAAACGAGCCCTAGAGCAGGTTAACCCCCCATTTTGCCGATTTTCGTGTGCTATAGTCCACGGATTTTTTGGTGATCCGGAATTCCGACATCATTTTTAACATAATTTTACGTGGACGTCCATTAAGACCTTATCTATATAGCCAGTTGTCCCTCACGGCAAAAATGGCCCGTTATCAATGTCGAACGAGCCCTAGAGCAAGTAAACCCCCCATTTTACCGATTTTCATGTGCTATAGTCCATTGATTTTTTGGTGATCCAGAATTTCGAACTCATTTTTGCCAAAATTTTACCTGGACGTCCGTTAAGACATTCCCTATGGAGCCAGTTGGCTCTAACGGCCAAAAACGGCCCATTTTCAAGGTCAAACGAGCCCTGAGCAGGTAAACCCCCACTTTTACCGATTATCATGTGCTATAGGTCACCATTTTTTTTGGTGATTCGGAATTCCGACCTCATTTTTGCCAAAATTTTACATGGACGTCCGTTAAGACCTTACCTATGGGGCCAGTTGGCCCTCACGGTGAAACCGACCCATTTTCTAGGTCAAACGAGCCATAGAGCAGGTAAACCCTTATTTTGCCAATTTTTGCGTGCTATAGTTCACCATCTTTTTTGGTGATTCAGAATTCTGACCTCATTTTTGCCAAAATTTTAACTGGACATCTGGTAAGACCTTACCTATAGGGCCAGTTGGCCCTCACGGCTTAAACGACCCATTTTATAGGTCAAATGAGCCCTAGAGCTGGTAAACCCCCTATTTTGCCAATTTTCATGTGCTATAGTTCACTATCTTTTATGATGATTCGGAAATCCGACCTCTTTTTAGCCAAAATTTTACCTGGACATTCGCTAAGACATTACCTATGGAGCCAGTTGGCCCTGGCGGCTAAATTTAAACCATTTTCAAGGTGAAACGATCCCCAAAGCTGGTAAATCCCTTCTTTTACCAATTTTCGTGTTCTATAGTTCACCATTTTTTTGTGTGATAAAGAATTCGACCTGATTTTTTTTTCAAAATTTTACCTAGACGACAGTTAAGACGTTATCTATGCAACCAGTTGGTCCTCACGGCCAAAATGACCCATTTTCAAGGTCAAACGACCCCTAGAGCAGGTAAACCCCCCATTTTACCGATTTTCGTGTGATATAGTCCACAGGTTTTTTGGTGATCCGGAATTCAGACCTAATTTTTTACAAAACTTTTCGTAGACATACGTTAAGACCTTACCTAGGGATCCAGTTGGCACTCACGGCCAACACGGCCCATTTTCAAGGTCAAACAAGCCCAGAGCCAGTAAATCACCACTTTTACCAATTTTAATGTGCTATAGTTCACCATTTTTTTTGGTGATTCGAAATTTCGACCTCATTTTTGCCAAAATTTTAACTGAACGTCCGTTAAGCACTTACCTATGGGGCCAGTTGGTCCTCACGGCGAAAAAGACCCATTTTCTATGTCAAATGAGCCTTAGAGCAGGTAAACCCCCCATTTTGCCAATTTTCTTGTGCTATAGTTCATCATCTTTTATGGTGATCCAGAATTCCGATCTCATTTTTACCAAAATTTTACCTGGACGTCTGTTAAGACCTTACCTATGGAGCTATTTGGCCGTGACGGCCAAAACAACCCATTTCCAAGCTGAAACGATCCATAGAACAGTTCAACCCCTTCTTTTACCAATTTTCGTGTGCTATGTTCACCATCTTTTCTAGTGATCCAGAATTCCGATCTCATTTTTGCCCAAATTTTAACTGAACATCCGTTAAGACCTTACCTATGGAGCCAGTTGGCCCTGACGGCCAAAACGACCAATTTTCAAGCTGAAATGATCGACATAACAGTTGAACCCCTTCTTTTACCATTTTTCGTGTGCTTTAGTTCACCATCTTTTTTAGTGATCCAGAATTACGATCTCATTTTTGCCAAAATTTTACATGGTCGTCCGTTAAGACCTTACCTATTGAGCCCGTTAGCCCTCACGGCTAAAATGGCGCATTTTAAAGGTCAAACGAGCCCTAGAATAGGTAAACCCCCCATTTTACCAATTTTCGTGTGCTATAGTCCACAGATTTTTTGGTGATCCGGAATTTCGACCTCCTTTTTGCCAAATTTATTCCTGGACGTTTTTTAAGACCTTATCTATGGATCCAGTTGGCCCTCACGGCCAAAATGGCCCATTTTCAAGGTCAAGCGAGCCCTAGAGCGGGTAAAGCCCCCATTTTGTTGATTTTCGTGTGCTTATATTTTGGAAATCCAGAATTTCGACCTCATTTTTGCAAAAATTTTACCTGGACATCCGTTCAGACCTTACCTATGGAGCCAATTGGCCCTTACAACCAAAATGACCCATTTTCAAGGTCAAACGAGCCCTAGAGAAGGTAAACCACCCATTTTACCGAATTTCATATGCTATAGTCCACATATTTTTTGGTGATCCGAAAATACGACCTCATTTTTGCAAAAATTTTACTTGGACGTCCGTTTAGACCTTATCTATGGAGACAGTTTCCCCTCACGGCCAAAACAATCCATTTTCAAGGTCAAACGACCAATAGAGCAAATAAACCCCCCATTTTGCCAATTTTCGTGTGCTATAGGTCACCATCTTTTTTGGTGATAAATAATTTCGACCTCATTTTTGCCAAAATTTTACCTAGACGTCCGTTAGGACCTTACCTATATAGCCAGTTGACCCTCACGGAAAGAATGGAAATGAACCCAAGAGCAGGTAAACTCCCCATTTTACCAATTTTCGTGTGCAATACTCCACAGATTTTTTGGTGATCCGGAATTCCGACCTCATTTTTACCAAAATTTTACTTGGACGTCCGGTAAGACCTTACCTATGGAGCCAGTTGACCCTGACGGCCAAAACGGCCCATTTTCAATGTCAAACGTGCCCAGAGCAGCTTATCCCCTACTTTTACCGATTTTCATGTGCTATAGTTCACCATCTTTTTTGGTGATTCAGAATTCTGACCTCATTTTTGTCAAAAATTTTCCTGGACGTCCGTTAAGACCTTAACTATGTGGCTAGTTGGCCCTCACAGCGAAAACGTCCCATTTTCGAGGTCAAACGATCCCTAGAGCAGGCAATCCCCCCTTTTACCAATTTTTGTGTGCTATAGTCTACAGATTTTTTGGTGATATGGAATTTTGACGTCAGTTTTAACAAAATGATACCTAGACGTCTATTCTGACCTTATCAATGGAGCCAATTGGCCCTCACGGCCAAAAAGGCCCATTTTCAAGTTCAAACGAGCCCTAGAGCAGGTAAGCCCCCCATTTTACCAATTTTCGTGTGCTATAGTCGACAGATAAATTTTTGGTCATCTGGAATTCCGACCTTATTTTTGCAAAAATTTTCCTCGATGTCCGTTAAGATGTTATCTATGGAGCCATTTGGCCCTAACGGCCTAAACGACCGATTTTCAAGGTCAAACGACCCCTAGAGCAGGTAAACCCTCCATTTTACCAATTTTCGTGTGGTATAGTTCACCATCATTTTTGGTGATCCAGAATTCTGACCTCATTTGTACCAAAAATTTATCTGGACTTCCGTTAAGACCTTACCTATGGAGCCAATTGGCCTTCACGGCCAAACTGGCTCATTTTCAAGGACAAACAAGCCCTAGAACAGGTAAACCCCCGATTATACCAATTTTGGTGTGATATAGTCCACGAATTTTTTGGTGATCAGGAATTTCGGCCTCATTTTTCCAAAAATTTTACATGAACGTCCGTTAAGACCTTACATATTGAGCCATTTGGCCCTAATGAACAAAATGGCCCATTTTCAATGTCAAACGAACCCAGAGAAGGTAAACCCCCACATTTACCGATTTTCGTGTGCTATACTCCACATATTTTTTGGTGATCCGGAATTTCGACCTCATTTTTACCCAAATTATACCTGGATGTCCGTTATGACCTTATCTATGGAGCCAGGTGACTCTCACGGCCAAAGTGGCCCATTTTCAAGGTTAAACGAGCCCTAGAGCAGGTAAAGCCCCCATTTCTCTGATTTTCGTGTGTTATAGTCCACGGATTTTTTGGTGATCCGAAATTCCGACCTCATTTTTGCCAAAATTTTAGTTTGATGTCCATTAATACCTTATCTATGGAGCAGTTGGCCCTCACGGCTAAAATAGCCCATTTTCAAGGTCAAACGAACACTAGAGCAAGTAAACCCCACATTTTACCGATTTTCGTGTGCTATAACTCCACATATTTTTTGGTGATCCGGAATTCCGACCTCATTTTTACGAAAATTTTACCTGGACGTCCGTTAAGACCTTACCTATGGAGCCAGTTGACCCTGACGGCCAAAACGGCCCATTTTCAAGGTCAAACGAGCCCAGAGCAGGTATTCCCCCAATTTTACCGATTTTCATGTGATATAGTTCACCATCTTTTTTGGTAATTCAGAATTCCGACCTCATTTTTGCCTAAATTTTACCTTGACGTTCGTTAAGACCTTACCTATGGGGCCAGTTGGCCCTCACGGCAAAAACGACCGTTTTCAAGGTCAAATGAGCCCTAAAGCAGGTAAACCCCCATTTTACCAATTTTCGTGTGCTATAGTCTACAGATTTTTTTGTTGATCGGGAATTTCGACTTCATTTTCACCAAAATTTTACCTGGACGTCTGTTATGACCTTATCTATGGAGCCTGTTGGCTCTGACGGCCAAAATGGCCCATTTCCAAGGTCAAACGTGCCCTAGAATTGGTAAACCCCCATTTTACCAGTTTTCATGTGCTATAGTCAATAGATTTTTTGGTTATCTGGAATTACGACCCAATTTTTGCCAAATTTTCCTTGATGTCGGTTAAGTCGTTATCTATGGAGTCAGTTGGCCCTAACGGCCAAAACGTCCTATTTTCAAGGTCAGACGAGCCCTAGAGCAGGTAAATCCCCCATTTTATCGATTTTCTGTGCTATAGTTCACCATCATTTTTGGTGATCCAGAATTCTGACCTCATTTTTACGAAAAATTTATCTGGACGTCCGTTAAGACCTTACCTATGGAGCAAGTTGGCCCTCACGGCCAAAATGGCTCATTTTCTTCGTCAAACAAGACCTAGAATAGGTAAACCCCCCATTTTACCTATTTTGGTGTGATATAGTCCACGAAGTTTTTTGGTGATCTGAATCCCGGCCTCATTTTTACCAAAATTTTACCTAGACGTCCGTTAAGACCTTACTTATGGAGCCAGTTGGCCATAATGACCAAAACGGCCCATTTTCAACGTCAAACGAACCCAGAGAAGGTAAACCCCCACTTTTACCGGTTTTTATGTGCTATAGTTCACCATCTTTTTTGGTAATTCAGAATTCCGACCTTATTTTTGCCAAAAATTTATCTGGACGTCCGTTAAGACCTTACCTATGGAGCCAGTTGGCCCTCACGGCCAAAATGGCCCATTTTCATGGTCAAACAAGCCCTAGAGCAGGTAAATCCTCCATTTTACCAATTTTCGTATGCTATAATAGTCCGCAACTTTTTTGGTGATCTGAAATTTTGACCTCATTTTTGCCAAAATTTTACCTGGACGTCCATCAAGACCTTTTCTATGGAGCCAGTTGGCCCTAACGGCCAAAATGACCCATTTTCAAGGACAAACGACCCCTAGAGCAGGTAAACACCACATTTTATCGATTTTCGTGTCCTATAGTCCACGGATTTTTGGTGTTCCGAAATTCCGACTTTATTTTTGCCAAACTTTTAGCTGGACGTCCGTTAAGACCTTGGCCCTCACGGCCAAAATGACCCATTTTAAAGGTCAAACAAGCCCTAGAGTAGGTAAACCCACATTTTACCAATTTGCTTGGGCTATAGTCCAAAGAATTTTTGGTGATCCGGAATTCCGATTTCTTTTTTGCCAAAATTTTTAACTGGACATCCGTTAAGACCTTACCTATGGAGCTAGTTGGCCCTAATGGCCAAAACGGCCCATTTTCAAGGTCAAACGAGTCCAGAGCAGGTAAACCCCCACTTTTACCGATTTTCACATGTTATAGTTCACCATCTTTTTTGGTTATTCAGAATTCCGACCTCATTTTTGCCAAAGTTTTACCTGGATGACCGTTAAAACCTTATATATGTAGCCAGTTGGCCCTAACGGCCAAAACGGACAAAATGAACCATTTTCAAGGTCAAACGAGCCCTAGAGAAAGTAAACCCCCCATTTTACCGATTTTCGTGTGCTATACTACATAGATTTTTTGGTGATCCGGAATTCCGACCTTATTTTTACTAAAATTTTACCTGGACGTCCGTTATGCCCTTATCTATGGAGCCAGTTGGCCCTCACGGCCGAAATGGCCCATTTTCAAGGTCAAACGAGCCCTAGAGCAGGTAAACCCCCATTTTACCAATTTTCGTGTGCTATACTCCACAGATTTTTTGGTGATCCAAAATTCAGTCCTTATTTTTGCCAAAATTTTAGTTTGACGTCCATTAAGACCTTATCTATGGAGAAGTGGGCCCTCACGGCCAAAATGACCCATTTTCAAGGTCAAACGAGCCCTAGAGCAAGTAAACCCTCCATTTTACCGATTTTCATGTGCTATAATCCACAACTTTTTTGGTGATCCAGAATTCCGACCTCATTTTTGCAAAAAATTTACTTGGACATCCGTTAAGACCTTACCTATGTAACCAATTGGCCCTAATGACCAAAACGACCCATTTTCAAGGTCAAACGACCCCAGAGCAGGTAAACCCCCACTTTTACCAATTTTCATGAGCATAGTTCACCATCTTTTTTGGTGATTCAAAATTCTGAACTCATTTTTGCTAAAATTTTACCTGGACGTCCGTTAATACCTTATCTATGGAGCCAGTTGGCCCTCACGGCCAAAATGGCTCATTTAAAAGGTCAAACGAGCCCTAGAGCAGGTAAACCCCCATTTTTACAATTTTCGTGTGCTATAGTCTACATATTTTTTGCCAAATTTATACATGGACGTCTATTAAGACCTTATCTATGGAGCCAGTTGGACCTCACAACCAAAATGGCGCATTTTAAAGTTCAAATGATCCCTAGAGCAGGTAAACCCCCCATTTTGCTAATTTTCGTGTGCTATAGGTCACCATAGTTTTTGGCGATACAGAATTCCAACCTCATTTTTGCAAAAATTTTACCTGGACATCCGTTAAGACCTTACCTATTGAGCTAGTTGGCCCTCACAGCCAGAATGGCCTATTTTTAAGGACAAACGAGCCATAGAGAAGGTAAACCACCCATTTTACCGATTTTCATGTGCTATAGTCCACATATGTTTTGGTGATCCAGAGTTACGACCTCATTTTTGCAAAAAATTTACATGGACGTCCGTTTAGACCTTATCTATGGAGACAGTTTGCCCTCACAACCAAAACAATCCATTTTCAAGGTCAAACGAGCCATAGAGCAAATAAACCCCCCATTTTGCCAATTTTCGTGTGCTATAGGTCACTATCTTTTTTGGTGATAAAGAATTCCGACCTCATTTTTACCAAAATTTTACTTGGACGTCCGTTAAGACCTTACCTATTGAGCCAGTTGGCCCTCACGGCAAGAATGGCCCAATTTCAAGGTCAAACAAACCCAAGTGCAGGTAAACCGATTTTCGTGTGCATACTCCACAGATTTTTTGGTGATCCGGAATTCCGACCTCAGTTTTACCTGGACTTCCATTATGACCTTATCTATTGAGCCAGTTGGCCCTAACAGCCAAAACGGACAAAATGACTCATTTTCAAGGTAAAACGAGCCCAAGAGCAGGTAAACCCCCCATTTTACCGATTTTTGTGTGTTATAGTCCACAGATTTTTTGCTGATCCGGAATTTCGACCTCATTTTTGGTAAAATCTTACTTGGACGACCGTTATGACCTTATTTATGGAGCTAGTTGGCTCTCACGGCCAAAATGGCCCATTTTCAAGGTCAAACTAGCTCTAGAGCATGTAAACCTCCATTTTACCAAATTTCCTATGCTATACTCCATAGATTTTTTGGTGATTCGGAATTCCGTCCATATTTTTACCAAAATTTTAGCTTGACGTCCATTAAGACCTTATCTATGGAGCAGTGGGCCCTCACGGCCAAAATGGCCCATTTTGAAGGTCAAACGAGCCCTAGAGAAGGTAAACCCCCCATTTTACCGATTTTCGTGTGCTATAATCCATAACTTTTTTGGTGATCCAGCATTCCGACCTCATTTTTGCAAAAAATTTACCTGGACGTCCGTTAAGACCTTACCTATGTAGCCAATTGGCCCTAATGACCAAAACGGCGCATTTTCTAAGTCAAACGAACCCAGAACAGGTAAATCCCCACTTTTACCACTTTTCATGTGCTATAGTTCACCATCTTTTTTGGTGATTCGGAATTCTGACCTTATTTTTGCCAAAATTTTACGTGGACGTCCGTTAATACCTTATCTATGGAGCCAGTTGACCCTCACGGCCAAAATGGCTCATTTAAAAGGTCAAACGAGCCATAGAGCAGGTAAACCCCCATTTTTGCAATTTTCGTGTGCTATAGTCTACAGATTTTTTGGTGATCCAGAATTTCGACCTCAGTTTTACCAAAATTTTACCTGGACGTCTGTTATGACCTTATCTATGGAGCCAGTTGGCCCTCGTGGCCAAAATAGCCCATTTTCAGTTGAACCAATTTTCGTGTGCTATAGTCCACAAATTTTTTGGTCATTTGGAATTCCGACCTCATTTCTGCCAAAATTTTCCTTGACGTCCGTTAAGGCGTTATCTATGGAGCCAGTTGGCCCTAACGGCCAAAACGGCCAATTTTCAAGGTCAATCGAGCCCTAGAGCAAGTAAACCCCCCATTTTACCGATTTTCATATGCTATAGTTCACCATCTTTTTTGGTGATTAAGAATTTCAACCCAATTTTTGCCAAAATTTTACCTGGACGTCAGTTAAGACCTTACCTACGCAATCAGTTGGTCCTCACGGCCAAAATGGCCCATTTTCAAGGTCAAACGACCCCTAGAGAAGGTAAACCCCCCATTTTTACTGATTTTCATGTGCTATAGTCTACAGATTTTTTAATGATCCGGAATTCAGACCTCATTTTTTACAAAATTTTAGGTGGACATCCGTTAAGACCTTACCTATGGAGCCAGTTGGCCCTCACGGCCAAAACGGCCCATTTTCAAGGTCAAACAAGCCCAGAGCAAGTAAATCCCCACTTTTACCAATTTTAATGTGCTATAGTTCACCATCTTTTTTGGTGATTCGAAATTTCGACTTCATTTTTACCAAAATTTTACCTGGACGTCCGTTAAGACCTTACCTATAGAGCAAGTTGGAAATGACGGTTTAAACGACCCATTTTCTAGCTGAAACGAACCACAGAAAAGTTGAACTCCTTCTTTTACTAATTTTCGTGTGCTATAGTTCACTATCCTTTTTAGTGATCCAGAATTACTATCTCATTTTTTCCAAATTTTTACATGGTCGTCCGTTAAGATCTTACCTATGGAGCCAGTTAGCCCTCACGGCCAAAATGGCTCATTTTAAAGGTCAAACGAGCACTAGTGCAGGTAAACCCCGCATTTTGCCGATTTTCGTTTGCTATAGTCCACAGATTATTTGGTGATCCAAAATTCCGACCTCATTTATGCCAAAATTTTAGTTTGACTTCCATAAAGACCTTATCTATGGATCAGTTGGCCCTCACAGCCAAAATGGCCCATTTTCAAGGTCAAACGAGCCCTAGAACAAGTAAACCACCGTTTTACCAATTTTCGTGTGTAGTCAACAGTTTTTTTTGTCATCTGGAATTCTAACCTCATTTTCACCAAAATTTTACCTTGACGTTTGTTATGACCTTATCTATGGAGCCAGTTGGCCCTCACGGCCAAAATGGCCCATTTTCAAAGTCAAACTAGCCCTAGAACAGGTAAACCACCATTTTACCAATTTTCGTGTGGTATATAGTAAACAGATTTTTTGGTCATCTGGAATTCGGACCTCATTTTTGCCAAAATTTTCCTTGATGTCCGTTTGACATTGAAAATGCGCCATTTTGACCGTTAGGGCCAACTGCTCCATAAATAAGGTCTTAATGGACGTTTGATCTTGAAAATGGGCCGTTTTGGCCGTTACGGACAACTAGGTCCATAGGTAAGGTGTTAACGGATGTCCAGTTAAAATTTTTGGCAAAAATGAAGTCCGAATTCCAGATCAACAAAATTTTTGTGAACTATAGCACAAGCAAATTGCTAAAATTAGGGGTTTACCTGCTCTAGAGCTTGTTTGACCTTGAAAATGGGCCATTTTGGCCGTGAGGGCCAATTGGCTCCATAGGTAACGTCTTAACGGACGTCGAGTTAAAAGTTTGGCAAAAATGAAGTCGGAATTCCGGAACACCAAAAATCTGTGGACTATAGCACACGAAAATCTGTAAAATGGGAGGTTTACCAACTCTATGGGTCGTTTGACTTTGAAAATGGGTCGTTTTCGCCGTTAGGGCCAACTGGATCCATAGAAAAGGTCTTATTAAACGACCAGGTAAAATTTTGGCAAAAATGAGGTCGGAATTCCAGATCACCAAAAAAGTTATGGATTATTATAGCACACGAAAATTGGTAAAATAAGGGGTTTACCTTCTCTAGAGCTTGTTTGACCTTGAAAATGGGCCATTTTGGCCGTGAGGGCCAACTGGCTCCATAGGTAACGTCTTAACGGATGTCGAGTTAAAAGTTTGGCAAAAATGAAGTCGGAATTCCGGAACACCAAAAATCTGTGGACTATAGCACATGAAAATCTGTAAAATGGGAGGTTTACCAGCTCTAGGAGTCGTTTGAGTTTGAAAATGGTTCGTTTTTGCCGTTAAGGCCAACTGGATCCACAGAAAAGGTCTTAATGAACGTCCAGGTAAAATTTTGGCAAAAATGAGGTCGGAATTCCAGATCACCAAAAAAGTTATGGATTATTATACCACACGAAGATTGGTAAAATAAGGGGTTTACCTGCTCTAGGACTCGTTTGACCTTGAAAATGGGCCATTTTGGCCATGAGTGCCAACTGGCTCCATAGATAAGCTCTTAACGGATGTCCAGGTAAAATTTTGGCAAAAATGAGGTCGAAATTCCGAATCACCAAAAAAGATGGTGAACTATAGCACACGAAAATTGGTAAAAGAACGGGTTTAACTGTTCTGTGGATCGTTTCAGCCTAAAAATGGGTCGTTATGGCCGTCAAGGCCAACTGGATCCATAAGTAATGTCTTAACGGACATCCAGGTAAAATTTGGGCAAAAATGAGATCAGAATTCTGGATCACCATAAAAGATGGTGAACTATTGCACAAGAAAATCGGCAAAATGGGGGGTTTACCTGCTCTAGGGCTCATTTGACCTAGAAAATGGGTCGTTTTGGCTGTGAGGGCAAACTGGCCCCATAGGTAAGGTCTTATTGGATGTCTAGTTAAAATTTTTGCAAAAATGAGGTCAGACTTCTGGCTCACCAAAAAATCCATTAACTATAGCACACGAAAATCGGTAAAATGGGGTTTTACCTGCTCTAGGGCTCGTTTGACATTGAAAATGGGATATTTTGTCCGTGAGGGCCAACTGGCTCTATAGATAATGTCTTAACGGACTTCCACGTCACATTTTGGCAAAAATGAGGTTAAAATTCTTGATCACTAAAAAATATTTAGACTATAGCACATGAATATCGATAAACTGGGTTCTATCGGCTCTAGGGCTCGTTTGACCTTTAAAATGGGCTGTTTTGGCCTTTGGGGCCAACTGGCTACATAGGTAAGGTATTAACGGACGTCTTGGTAAAATTTTGGCAAAAATGAGTTCGAAATTCTGGATCACCAAAAAATCCATTGACTATACCACACGAAAATCGGTAAAATGGGGGGTTTATCTGCTCTAGGGATCGTATGACATTGAAAATGGGCTATTTTGTCCGTGAGGGCCAATTGGCTCTATAGATAAGGTCTTTACGGACGTCCACGTCATATTTTGGCAAAAATGAGGTCGGAATTGTTGATCACAAAGAAATATTTGGACTATAGCACATGAATATTGGCAAAATAGGGGTTTTATCGGCTTTAGGGCTCGTTTGACCTTTAAAATGGGCTGTTTTGACCTTTGGGTCCAACTGGCTCCATAGGTAAGGTCTTAACGGACGTCTAGGTAAAATTTTGGCAAAAATGAGTTCGAAATTCTGGATCACCAAAAAATCCATTGACTGTAGCACACAAAAATTGGTAAAATGGGGGGTTTACCTGCTCTAGGGATCGTTTGACATTGAAAATGGGCCATTTTGGCACTTAGGGCTAACTGGCTCTATTGTTAATGTGTTAACGGACGTCCACATAAAATTTTGGCAAAAATGAGGTCGAAATTCTTGATCAATAAAAAATCTGTGGACTATAGCACACGAAAATCGGCAAAATGGGTGTTTTACCTGCTCTAGGTCTCATTTGAACTTGAATATGGGCAATTTTGGCTGTGAGGGCCAACTGGCTCCATTTGTAAGGTCTTAACGGACGTCCAGGCAAAATTTTGGTAAAAATGAGTCCGGAATTCCAGATTACCAAAAAATTCATGGACTATATCACACCAAAATCAGTAAAATGGGGGGTTTACCTGTTCTAGGGCTTGTTTGACCTTGAAAATGAGTAATTTTGGCCGTGAGGGCCAATTGGCTCCATAGGTAAGGTCTTAACGGACGTCCATGTAAGATTTTGGCAGAAATGAGATCGGAATTCTCGATCACTAAAAAAGATGGTGAACTATAGCACACGAAAATTGGTAAAAGAACGGGTTTAACTGTTCTGTGGATCATTTCAGCTTGAAAATGGGTCGTTTTGGCCGTCAAGGCCAACTGGCTCCATAGGTAAGGTCTTAACGGACGTCCATGTAAAATTTTGACAAAAATGAGATCGGAATTCTCGATCACTAAAAATGATGGTGAACTATTGCACAAGAAAATCGGCAAAATGGGGGGTTTACCTGCTCTAGGGCTCATTTGACCTAGAAAATGGGTCATTTTGGCCGTGAGGGTAAACTGGCCCCATAGGTAAGGTCTTAATGTATGTCTCGTTAAAATTTTGGCAAAAATGAGGTCGAAATTCTGGATCACCAAAAAATCCATTGGCTATAGCACACGAAAATCGGTAAAATAGGGGGTTTACCTGCTCTAGGGCTCGTTTGACATTGAAAATGGGCCATTTTGGTCGTGAGGGCCAACTGGATCTATAGATATGGTATTAACGGACGTCCACGTCAAATTTTGGCAAAAATGAGGTCGGAATTCTTGATCACTAAAAAATATTTGGACTATAGCACATGAATATCGGCAAAATTGGGGTTTAATCGGCTCTAGGGCTCGTTTGACCTTTTAAATGGGCAGTTTTGACCATTGGGGCCAACTGGCTCCATAGGTAAGGTCTTAACGGACGTCTAGGTAAACTTTTGGCAAAAATGAATTTGGAAATCCGGATCACCAAAACTTCCATTGACTATAGCACACGTAAATCGGTAAAATGGGGGGTTTACCTGCTCTAGGGCTTGTTTGTCATTGAAAATGGGCCATTTTGGCTCTGAGGGCCAACTGGCTCTATAGTTTATGTCTTAACGGACGTCTACAAGTTTTTTTGGCTAAAACGAGGTCGGAATTCTTGATCAATAAAAAATCTGTGGACTATAGCACACGAAAATCAGCAAAATGGGGGTTTTATTTGCTCTAGGGCTCGTTTGACCTTGAATATGGGCCATTTTGGCCGTGAGGGCCAACTGGCTCCATATATAAGGTCATAACAGACGTCCAGGTAAAATTTTGGTAAAAAAATTCTCGAAATTTCGGATCACCAAAAAATCTGTAGACTGTAGCACACAAAAATTGGTAAAATGGGAGATTATCTGCTCTACGGCTCGTTTGACCTTGAAAATGGGTCGTTTTCGCCGTGACGACCAACTGGCCACATAGGTAAGGCCTTAACGGACGTCCAAGTAAATTTTTAGCAAAAATGAGGTCGGAATTCTGATTCACCAAAAAATATGGTGAACTATAGCACATCAAAATCGTTAAAAGTAAGGGATTACCTGGTCTTGGCTTGTTTGACTTTGAAAATAGGCCGTTTTGGCCGTCAGGGTCAACTGGCTCCATAGGTAAGGTCTTAATGGATGTCCAGGTAAAATTTTGGTAAAAATGAGGTCAGAATTTCGGATCACCAAAAAATCTGCGGAGTATTGCAGACGAAAATCGGTAAAATGGGGGGTTTACCTGCTCTTGGGTTCGTTTGACCTTGGAAATGAGCCATTCTTGCTATGAGGGCCAACTGGCTCTATAGGTAAGGTCTTACCGGATGTCCAGATAAAATTTTGGTAAAAATGAGGTCGGAATTCTTTATCACCAAAAAAGATGGTGACATATAGCATACGAAAATTGGCAAAATGGGGGGTTTATTTGCTCTATGGCTCGTTTGACCTTGAGAATGGATTATTTTTTCCGTGAGGGGAAACTGTCTCCATAGATAAGGTCTTAACGGAAGTCCAGGTAAATTTTTTGCAAAAATGACGTAGTAATTCTGGATCACCAAAAAATATGTGGACTATAGCAAATGAAAATCGGTAAAATGGGTGGTTTACCTTCTCTAAGGCACGTTTGACCTTGAAAATGGGTCATTTTGACTGTGAGGGCCAACTTGCTCCATAGGTAAGGTCTTAACGGATGTCCACGTTAAATTTTTGCAAAAATGAGGTCGGAATTCTGGATCGCCAAAAAATATGGTGACCTATAGCAAACGAAAATCAACAAAATAGGGAGTTTACCTGCTCTATGGTTCACTTGACCTTGAAAATGGGCCATTTTGGCCGTGAGGGCCAACTGAATCCATAGATATGGTCTTAAGAAACGTCCAGGTATAAATTTGCCAAAAAAGAGGTCGAAATTCTAGATCACCAAAAAATCTATGGACTATAGCACACGAAAATCGGTAAAATGGGGGGTTGCCTGTTCTAGGGCCCATTTGACCTTTCAAATGAGCCATTTTGGCCGTGAGGACTAACTGGCTCAATAGGTAAGGTCTTAACGGACGACCATGTAAAATTTTGGCAAAAATGAGATCGTTCTGGATCACTAAAAAAGATAGTGAACTATAGCACACGAAAATTGGTAAAATAAGGGGTTCAACTGTTCTGTGGATCGTTTCAGCTTGAAAATTGGTCGTTTTGGCCGTCAGGGCCAACTGGCTCCATAGGTAAGGTCTTAACGGACGTCCAGGTAAATTTTTGGCACAAATGAGATCGGAATTCTGGATCACTAAAAAATATGGTGAACCATAGCACACGAAAATTGGTAAAAGAAGGGGTTCAATTGTTCTGTGGATCGTTTCAGCTCGAAAATAGGACGTTTTGGCCGTCATGGACAACTGCCTCCATAGGTAGGGTTTTAACGGACGTCCAGGTTAAATTTTGACAAAAATGAGATCGGAATTCTAGATCACCATAAAAGATGGTGAACTATAGCACAAGAAAATCAGCAAAATGGGGGGTTTACCTTCTCTAGGGCTCATTTGACCTACAAAATGTGTCGTTTTCACCGTGAGGGCCAACTGGCCCAGAGATAAGGTCTTAACGGACGTCCAGTTAAAATTTTGGCAAAAATGAGGTCGAAATTCCGAATCACCAAAAAAGCTGGCGAACTATAGCACATTAAAATTGGTAAAAGTGGGGATTTACTTGCTCTGGGCTTGTTTGACCTTGAAAATGAGCCCTTTTTGCCGTTAGGGCCAACTGGCTCCATAGGTAAGGTCTTAACGGACATCCACGTAAAATTTTATAAAAAACGAGGTCTGAATTCCGAATCACCAAAAAATCTATGGACTATAGCACACGAAAATTGGTAAAATGGGGGATTTACCTGCTCTAGGTGTCGTTTGACCTTTAAAATGGGCTATTTTGGCCGTGAGGACCAACTGATTCCATAGGTAAGGTCTTAACTGACCTCTAGGTAAAATTTTGACAAAAATTGGGTCGGATTTTCTGAATCACCAAAAAAGATGGTGAACTATAGCATATGAAAATCGGTAAAAGTGGGGGATTACCTACTCTGGGCTCGTTTGACCTTGAAAATGGGCCGTTTTGGCTGTCAAGGTCAACTAGCTCCATAGGTGAGATCTTAACGGACGTCCAGTTAAAATATTAGTAAAAATGAGGTCGGAATTATGGATCACAAAAAAATCTGTGGAGTATAGTACACGAAAATCGGTAAAATGGGGAGTTTACCTGCTCTAGGGTTTGTTTGACCTTGAATATAGGCCATTTTAGCCGTGAGGGCCAACTGCTCCATAGATAAGGTCTTAATGGACATCAAACTAAAATTTTGGCAAAAATAAGGTCGTAATTCAGGATCACCAAAAATTCTGTGGACTATAGCACACCAAAATCGGTAAAATGGGGGATTTACCTGTTCTAGGGTTCGTTTGACCTTGAAAATAGGCCATTTTGGCCGTGAGGGCCAACTGGCCCCATAGATAAGGTCATAACGGACATCCTGGTAAAATTTTGGTAAAAATGAGGTCAAAATTCTGGATCATCAAAAAATCTGTGGAGTATAGCAAACGAAAATTGGTAAAATGGGGGATTTACCTGCTATAGGGTTCCTTTGACCTTGAAAATGGGCCATTTTAGCCGTGAGGGCCAACTGCTCCATAGATAAGGTCTTAATGGACGTCAAACTATAATTTTAGCAAAACTGAGGTCGTAATTCCGGATCACCAAAAAATTTGTGGACTATAGCACATGAAAATTGGCAAAATGGGGGGTTTACCTGCTCTAGGGCTCGTTTGACCTTGAAAATGGGTCATTTTGGCCGTGAGGGCCAATTGGCTCCATATATAAGGTAATAACGGACATCCAGGTAATATTTGGGTAAAAATGAGGTCGGAATTTCGGATCACCAAAAAATTTGTGGAGTATAGCACACGAAAATTGGAAAAATAGGGGTTTACCTGCTCTAGGGTTCGTTTTACCTTGAAAATGGGTCATTTTGGCCGTGAGGGCCAACTGGCTACATAGAAAAGGTCTTAACGGACGTCCAGGTAAAATTTTTGCAAAAATGAGGTCGTAATTCCGAATCACCAAAAAAGATGGTGAACTATAGTACATGATAATCGGTAAAAGTGGGGGTTTACCTTCTCTGGGCTCGTTTGACCTTGAAAATGGACCGTTTTTGTCATTAGGGCCAACTGGCTCCATAGGTTAGGTCTTAAGTGACGTCCAGGTAAAATTTTGGTAAAATTGCGGCCGAAATTCAAGATCACCAAAAAATTCGTGCACTATATCACACCAAAATCGGTATAATGGGGGGTTTACCTGTTCTAGGGCTTGTTTGACCTTGAAAATGGGTCGTTTTTGCCGTGAGGGCCAACTGGCCCCATAGGATAGGTCTTAACGGACGTCCACGTAAACTTTTTGCAAAAATGAGGTCGGAATTATGAATCACCAAAAAAGATGATGAACTATAGCATATGAAAATCGATAAAAGTGGGGGATTACCTGCTCTAGGCTCGTTTGACCTTGAAAATGGGCCGTTTTGGCCGTCATGGTCAACTGGCTCCATAGGTAAGGTCTTAATGGTCGTCAAGGTAAAATTTTGGTAAAAATGAAGTTAAAATTCTGGATCACCGAAAATGATGGTTAACTATAGCACACGAAAATCGGTAAAAATGGGGGTTTACCTGCTCTAGGGCTCGTTTGACATTGAAAATCGGCCATTTTGGCCGTTCGGGCCAACTAACTCCATAGATAACGTTTTAACGGACGTCGATGAAAATTTTTGCAAAAATGAGGTCGGAATTCCAAATTACCAAATTATCTGTCCACTATAGCACACGAAAATTGGTAAAATGGGGGTTCACCTGCTTTAGGGCTCGTTTGACCTTGAAAATGGGACATTTTGGCCGTGAGGGCCAACTGGCTTCATAGATAAGGTCATAACAGACGTCCAGGTAAAATTTTGGTAAAAATGAGGTCGGAATTCTTGATCACTAAAAAATATTTGGACTATAGCACATGAATATCGGCAAAATGGGGGGTTTAATCGGCTCTAGGGCTCGTTTGACCTTTTAAATGGGCCGTTTTGGCCATTGGGGGTTTAATCGGCTCTAGGGCTCTTTTGACATTGAAAATGGGCCATTTTGGCACTGAGGGCCAACTGGCTCTATAGTTAATGTCTTAACGGACGTCCACAAATTTTTTTGGCTAAAACGAGGTCGGAATTCTTGATCAATAAAAAATCTGTGGACTATAGCACACGAAAATCAGCAAAATGGGGGTTTTATTTGCTCTAGGGATCGTTTGACCTTGAATATAGGTCATTTTGGCCATGAGGGCCAACTGGCTCCATATATAAGGTTATAACAGACGTCCAGGTAAAATTTTGGTAAAAAAGATGTCGGAATTGCGGATCACCAAAAAATCTGTTGACTATAGCACACAAAAATTGGTAAAATGGGGGATTACCTGCTCTAGGGCTCGTTTGACCTTGCAAATGGGTCTTTTTCGCCGTGAGGGCCAACTGGCCACATAGGTAAGGCCTTAACGGACGTCCAGGTAAATTTTTAACAAAAATGAGGTCGGAACTCTGATTCACCAAAAAAGATGGTGAACTATAGCACATCAAAATCGTTAAAAGTAGGGGATTACCTGCTCTTGGCTTGTTTGACTTTGAAAATGGGCCGTTTTGGCCGTCAGGGTCAACTGGCTCCATAGGTAAGGTCTTTACGGATGTCCAGGTAAAATTTTGGTAAAAATGAGGTCAGAATTCTGAATCACCAAAAAATCTGCGGAGTACTGCACACGAAAATCGGTAAAATGGGGGGTTTACCTGCTCTTGGGTTCGTTTGACCTTGAAAATGGGCCATTCTTGCTGTGAGGGCCAACTGGTCTATAGGTAAGGTCTTATCGGATGTCCACGTAAAATTTTGGTAAAAATGAGGTCGGAATTCTTTATCACCAAAAAAGATGGTGACCTATAGCATACGAAAATTGGCAAAATGGGGGGTGTATTTGCTCTATGGCTCGTTTGACCTTGAAAATGGATTATTTTGGCCGTGAGGGGAAACTGTCTCCATAGATAAGGTCTTAACGGACGTCCAGGTAAATTTTTTGCAAAAATGACGTAGTAATTCTGGATCACCAAAAAATATGTAGACTATAGCAGATGAAAATCGGTAAAATGGGTGGTTTACCTTCTCTAGGGCACGTTTGACCTTGAAAATGGGCCATTTTGGCTGTGAGGGCCAATTGGCTCCATAGGTAAGGTCTTAACGGATGTCCAAGTTAAATTTTTGCAAAAGTGAGGTCGGAAGTCTGGATCGCCAAAAAATATGGTGACCTATAGCAAACGAAAATCAACAAAATAGGGAGTGTACCTACTCTAGGGTTCGCTTGACCTTGAAAATGGGACATTTTGGCCGTGAGGGCCAACTGAATCCATAGATATGGTCTTAAGAAACGTCCAGGTATAAATTTGCCAAAAAAGAGGTCGAAATTCTAGATCACCAAAAAATCTGTGGACTATAGCACACGAAAATCGATAAAATGGGTGGTTACCTGTTCTAGGGCCCGTTTGACATTTCAAATGAGCCATTTTGGCCGTGAGGACTAATTGGCTCAATAGGTAAGGTCTTAACGGACGACCATGTAAAATTTTGGCAAAAATGAGATCGTAATTCTGGATCACTAAAAAAGATAGTGAACTATAGCACACGAAAATTGGTAAAATAAGGGGTTCAACTGTTCTGTGGATCATTTCAGCTTGAAAATTGGTCGTTTTGGCCGTCAGGGCCAACTAGCTCCATAGGTAAGGTCTTAACGGACGTCCAGGTAAAATTTTGGCACAAATGAGATCGAAATTCTGGATCACTAAAAAAGATGGTGAACCATAGCACACGAAAATTGGTAAAAGAATGGGTTCAACTGTTCTGTGGATCGTTTCAGCTCGAAAATGGGTCGTTTTGGCCGTCATGGACAACTGCCTCCATAGGTAAGGTTTTAACGGACGTCCAGGTAAAATGTTGGCAAAAATGAGATCGGAATTCTAGATAACCATAAAAGATGGTGAACTATAGCACAAGAAAATCAGCAAAATGGGGGGTTTACCTTCTCTAGGGCTCATTTGACCTACAAAATGTGTCGTTTTCACCGTGAGGGCCAACTGGCCCAGAGGTAAGGTCTTAACGGACGTCCAGTTAAAATTTTGGCAAAAATATGGTCGAAATTCCGAATCACCAAAAAAGCTGGTGAACTATAGCACATTAAAATTGGTAAAAGTGGGGATTTACTTGCTCTGGGCTTGTTTGACCTTGAAAATGAGCCGTTTTTGCCGTGAGGGCCAACTGGCTCCATAGGTAAGGTCTTAACGGACGTCCACGTAATATTTTCTAAAAAATAAGGTCTGAATTCTGGATCACCAAAAAATCTATGGACTATAGCACACGAAAATTGGTAAAATGGGGGATTTACCTGCTCTAGGGGTCGTTTGACCTTAAAAATGGGTCATTTTGGCCGTGAGGACCAACTGATTCCATAGGTAAGGTCTTAACTGACCTCCAGGTAAAATTTTGGCAAAAATTGGGTCGGATTTTCTGAATCACCAAAAAAGATGGTGAACTATAGCATATGAAAATCGGTAAAAGTGGGGGATTACCTGCTCTGGGCTCGTTTGACCTTGAAAATGGGCTGTTTTGGCTGTCAAGGTCAACTAGCTCCATAGGTGAGGTCTTAACGGACGTCCAGTTAAAATATTGGTAAAAATGAGGTCGGAATTATGGATCACAAAAAAATCTGTGGAGTATAGTAGACGAAAATCGGTAAAATGGGGAGTTTACCTGCTCTAGGGTTTGTTTGACCTTGAAAATAGGCCATTTTAGCCGTGAGGGCCAACTGCTCCATAGATAAGGTCTTAATGGACATCAAACTAAAATTTTGGCAAAAATAAGGCCGTAATTCAGGATCACCAAAAATTCTGTGGACTATAGCACACCAAAATCGGTAAAATGGGGGATTTACCTATTCTAGGGTTCATTTGACCTTGAAAATAGGCCATTTTGGCCGTGAGGGCCAACTGGCTCCATAGATAAGGTCATAACGGACATCCTGGTAAAATTTTGGTAAAAATGAGGTCAAAATTCTGGATCACCAAAAAATCTGTGGAGTATAGCACACGAAAATTGATAAAATGGGGTTTTACTGGCACTAGGGTTTGTTTGACCTTGAAAATCGGCCATTTTGACCGTGAGGGCCAATTGCTTCATAGATAAGGTCTTAATGGACGCCAAACTAAAATTTTGGCAAAAATGAGGTGGGAATTCCAGATCACCAAAAAGCTGTGGACTATAGCACACGAAAATCGGCAAAATGGGGGGTTTACCTGCTCTAGGGCTCGTTTTACCTTGAAAATGGGCCATTTTGGCCTTGAGGGCCAACTGGATCCATAGATAAGAACATAACGGACATCCAGGTAAAATTTTTGTAAAAATGAGGTCGGAATTCCGGATCACCAAAAAATCTATGGAGTATAGCACACGAAAATCAGCATAATCGGGGGTTTACCTGCGCTAGGGCTCGTTTGACCTTTTAGATGAGCCATTTTGGTCGTGAGGGCCAACTGGCTCCATAGGTAAGGTCTTAGCGGACGTCCAGGTAAATTTTTGCGAAAAAATTGGGTTAGAATTCTGGATCACCAAAAAGTTGGTGAACTATTGGACACGAAAATGGGTAAAATGGAAGGTTTACCTGCTTTAGGGATCGTCTGGCCTTGAAAATGGACCATTTTGGCCGAGAGGGTTAACTGGATCCATAGTTAAGGTCTTAACGGACGTCTAGGTAAAATTTTGGCAAAAATGAGGTCGAAATTCCGAATCGCCAAAAAAGATGGTGAACTATAGCACATGAAAATCTGTAAAAGTGGTGGTTTACCTGCTCTGGACTCGTTTGACCTTGAAAATGGGTCGTTTTGGCCGTTACGGACAACTTGCTCCATAGGTAAGGTGTTAACGGATGTCCAATTAAAATTTTTGGCAAAAACGAAGTCGGAATTTCGGATCAACAAAAATTTTGTGGACTATAGCACAAGCAAATTGGTAAAATGGGGGGTTTACGTTCACTAGGGTTCGTTTGACCTTGAAAATGGGTCATTTTGGCCGTGAGGGCCAACTTCTCCATAGATAAGGTCTTAATGGGCGTCAAACTAAAATTTAGGCAAAAATGAGGTCGGATTTCCGGATCACCAAAAAATCCGTGGACTATAGAATACGAAAAATTGGAAAAATGGGGGGTTTACCTGCTCTAGGGCTCATTTGACCTTGAAAATGAGCCATTTTGGCCGTGAGGGCTAACTGGCTCCATAGGTAAGGTCTTAACGAATGTCTAGTTTAAATTTTGGCAAAAATGAGGTCAGAATTTCGGATCGCCATAAGATATGGTGACCTATAGTAAAGGAAAATAAGCAAAATAGGGGGTTTACCTGCTCTAGGGGTCGCTCGACCTTGAAAATGGACCATTTTGGCCGTGAGGGCCAACTAGATCCATAGATAAGGCCTTAAAAGACGTCCAGGTATAAATTTGGCAAAAAAGAGGTTGAAATTCCTGATCACCAAAAAATCTGTGGACTATAGCACCTGAAAATCGGTAAAATGGGGGGTTTACCTGTTCTAGGGCTCGTTTAACCTTTAAAATGAGCCATTTTGGCCGTAAGGGCTAACTGGCTCAATAGGTAAGGTCTTAACAGACGACCATGTAAAATTTTGGCAAAAATGAGATCGTAATTCTGGATCACTAAAAATGATGGTGAACTATAGCAAACGAAAATTGGTAAAAGAAGGGGTTCAATTGTTCTGTGGATCGTTTCATCCTGAAAATGAGTCGTTTTGGTCGTCAGGGACAACTGGATCCATCGGTAAGGTCTTAACGCACGTCCAGGTAAAATTTTGGCAAAAATGAGATCGGAATTCTGGATCACCATAAAAGATGGTGAACTATAGCACAAGAAAATCGACAACATGGGAGTTTACCTTCTCTACGGCTTATTTGACCTAGAAAATGTGTCATTTTCGCCGTGAGAGACAACTGTCCCAGAGGTAATGTCTTAATGGACGTCCAGTTAAAATTTTTGCAAAATGAGATCGAAATTCAAAATCACCAAAAGAGATGGTGAACTATGGCACATTAAAATTGGTGAAAGTGGGGATTTACTTGCTCTGGGCTTGTTTGACCTTGAAAATGGGTCATTTTGGTCGTAAGGGCCAACTGCTCTATAGATAAGGTCTTAATGGACGCCAAACTAAAATTTTGGCAAAAATGAGGTCGGAATTCCAGATCACCAATAAATCCGTGGACTATAGCACACGAAAATCGGCAAAATGGGGGGTTTACCTGCTCTAGGGCTCGTTTGACCTTGAAAATGGGCCATTTTGGCCCAGAGGATCAACTGGATCCATAGATAAGGTCATAATGGACATTTAGGTAAATTTTTTGTAAAAATGAGGTCGAAATTCCAGATCACCAAAAAATTTGTCGAGTATAGCACACGAAAATCGTTAAAATGGGGGGTTTACCTGCACTAGGGTTCGTTTGACCTTGAAAATGGGTCATTTTGGCAATGAGGGCCAACTGCTCCACAGATAAGGTTTTAATGGACGTCAAACTAAAATTTTGGCAAAAATGAGGTCGAAATTCCGGATCACTAAAAAATTCGTGGACTGTAGCACACGAAAATTGGCAAAATGGGTGTTTACCTTCTATAGGGCTCGTTTGACGTTGAAAATGAGCCATTTTGGCCATTAGGGCTAACTAGATCCATAGTTAAGGTCTTAACGGACGTCCATGTATAATTTTGGCAAAAATGAGATCGTAATTCTGAATCACTAAAAAAGATGGTGAACGATAGCACATGAAAATTAGTAAAATAAGGGGTTTAACTGTTCTGTGGATCGTTTCAGCTTGAAAATGGGTTGTTTTGGCCGTCAGGGCCAACTGGCTCCATGGGTAATGTCTTAACGGACGTACAGGTAAAATTTTGTTAAAAATGAGATCGAAATTCTGGATCACCATAAAATATGGTGAACTATAGCACAAGAAAATCGCCAAAATGGGTGGTTTACCTCCTCTAGGGCTCATTTGACCTAGAAAATGGGTCGTTTTCGCCGTGATGACCAATTGGCCCCATAAGTAAGGTCTTAACGGACGTCCAGTTAAAATTTTGGCAAAAATGAAGTCGAAATTTTGAATCATAAAAAAATGGTGAACTATAGCACATGAAAATTGGTAAAAGTGGGGGTTTACCTGCTATGGGCTCGTTTGACCTTGAAAATTGGCCGTTTTGGCTGTCAGGGTCAACTGGTTCCATAGGTAAGGTCTTAACGGACGTCCAAGTAAAATTTTGGTAAAAATGAGGTCTGAATTCTGGATCACCGAAAATGATGGTAAACTATATCACACGAAAATGGGTAAAATGGGGGGGGGGGGGGTTTACCTGCTTTAGGTCTCGTTTGACCATGAGAATCGACTGTTTTGGCCGTTAGGGCCAACTAGCTCCATAGATAACGTCTTAACGGACGTCTAGGAAAATTTTTGCAAAAATGAGGTTGGAATTCCAGATGACCGAAAAATCTGTCGACTATAGCACACGAAAATTGATAAAACAGGGGTTTACCTGCTTTAGGGCTTGTTTGACCTTGAAAATGGGACATTTTGGCCGTGAGGGCCAACAGGCTCCGTAGATAAGGTCATAACAGACGTCCACGTAAAATTTTGGTAAAAAGGAGGTCAGAATTCTGGATCACCAAAAAATCTGTGGACTATAGCACACGAAAATTGGTAAAATGAGGAATTACCTGCTCTAGGGATCGTTTCACCTTGAAAATTGGTCATTTTCGTCGTGAGGGCAACTGGTCCCATAGAAAAGGTCTTAACGGACGTCCAGGTAAAATTTTGGCAAAAATGAGGTCGAAATTCTGAATCACCAAAAAAGATGGTGAACTATGGCACATGAAAATCGGTAAAATTAGGGGATTACCTACTCTGGGCTCGTTTGACCTTGAAAATGAGCCATTTTAGCCGTCAGGGTCAACTGGCTCAATAGGTAAGGTCTTAACGGACATCCAGGTAAAATATTGGTAAAAATAAGGTCAAAATTCTGGAACACCAAAAAATCTGTGGAGTATAGCTCACCAAAATCAGTAAAATGGGATGTTTACCTGCTCTAGGGTTCGTTAGACCTTGTAAATGGACCATTTTGACCGTGAGGGCCAACTGGCTCCATAGATAAGGTCATAACGGATATCCAGATAAAATTTTGGTAAAAATGAGGTCGTAATTCCAGATCACCAAAAAATCGGTGGAGTATAGCACACGAAAATCGGTAAAATGGGGAGTTTACCTGCTCTAGGGCTCGTTTGACCTTGAAACTGGGCCTTTTTGGCCGTGAGGGCCAACTGCTCCATAGATAAGGTCTTTATGAACGTCAAACTAAAATTTTGGCAAAAATGACGTCGGAATTCCTGATCACCAAAAAATCTGTGGACTATAGCACACAAAAATCGGCAAAATGGGGGTTTTACCCGCGCTAGGGCTTGTTTGACCTTTTAAATGAGCCATTTTGGTCGTGAGGGCCAACTGGCTCCATAGGTAAGGTCTTAACGGACGTCCAGGTAAATTTTTGCGAAAAAATTGGGTCAGAATTCTGGCTCACCAAAAAAGTTGGTGAACTATCCGACACGAAAATAGGTAAAATGGAAGGTTTACCTGCTCTAAGGATCGTCTAACCTTGAAAATGGACCATTTTGGCCGTGAGGGCTAACTAGATCCATAGTTAAGGTCTTAACGGACGTCCAGGTAAAATTTTGGCAAAAATGACGTCGAAATTCTGAATCACCAAAAAAGATGGTGAGCTATAGCACATGAAAATCGGTAAAAGTGAGGGGTTTACCTGCTCCGGACTAGTTTGACCTTGAAAATGGGCCGTTTTGGCCGTTACTGTCACGCCCCAGATTCAAGGGCGCAACTGGCTCCTAATGCCAAAACTAAGGCCCGAGCCGACCCTGCTGAACCATTTGCTACTAGCGCATGACAGTTACTCGCAATCAAGAAATCAAACAAGTATATCTCAGCTTAAAACTAAGCCATCGGCCGGCAAGGCCCTTGTCAACTGATCTATAAAAGAAACAGCTACTCCCAGGAGATCATTTAAATAAATAGTCAACTAGCACAGAAGTCCTAATTGGGCCGTCGAGGCCACCATGATATCTATACCAAAACTGAAATCATGCATATAACAAGACAACGCATCACACAACCAGCAAGCTTCAGCAAACCAACAAAACTAGGCCAGCATGGCCATAACGTAGTTATGAACCCCACACACTAGTCTGCAAGCCTTTAAAAGTATTAACGATTGGCGGGACAGGGCCCCAGCCTACCCATAAAAATATGTACAACAAAATCTAACAAACCTCCAAACATTGGCAGCTCCGAAGGAAAGGGGCTAGCCAACGGGATAGAAGTCAATCCTGCTGCTGAGGAGGTCTACTCAGTCGTCTGTCAGGACCTGCATGCATGAATGCAGCGCCCCCAGGCAATGGGGCGTCAGTACAAAATAATGTACAGAGTATGAAAGGCAATAGACTATGATCAAGTATCTTAATATACTGGAATAATCCGATAAGTAAATCAAGGATAAGACAAGTGTACTGACCTGCTCATAATTCTAAATTTATCAAAAATAATAAAACAACAACCTAACAGAGCCCCCATAAGCTCAGTAGGTACAAACAGCACACAAGACCACCTACTCAGGCCCCCATAAGCCCGAAAGGTGCCAATCAGTCTATATACCCCTATCGATAGTCCCCTAGCCCTGTAGGCAATCACCTAGCCCTCTTAGGCATTAATATAACCCCATAGCAGCACATAGTTCTCTTAGGTATCAACATAGCTTATAGACAACTCATAGCCCTCTTAGGCAACAACATAGCCATGTAGGAAGCCCATAGCCTTCTTAGGCGTCAATATAGCCCTGCTAGGCATCAATATAGCCCCGTAGGCAACATATAGCCCTTTTAGTTATCCATATGGCCCCGTAGGCAGAACATAGCCCTTCTAGGCATAAATCACATTCCTGCAGCTAACAACAATAGCCCAAAGGCAACAATAACAATCCAACAGCTAAAAGTGAGCAATTTAGTTATAGGTAACCTATACAAATAGCCTCAAAGTCGTGTCCAACATACGAATGTTACTACTGAATAAGAATCCCGATAAGAGAGGATTATACGCACTCGAGCAGCCAACAATCAACAATAATGGCTATAAGTATAACAACGATAACAACTCAATTACATTGCCCCTAAGCTTTTAAGGAAACATGCCATAGGAATAGAATAGCCTTAACATACCTTTTTCGCTAATTTCACGTGGCCTAAAGACTTTAAGTCATAACTCCCTCGATACTACAACAAGGTAGGACCATAATCAACACACAAAATAAAAGATACCATGACAATACAATAAAAGATATGTATTTCCATCGCAAATTGCTATTTGCTACTTATAAAAGCTAGAGTCGATGAAAGAAGGGTCTTACCTCGATCTTAGGTTCGTAATTCACCTCAAAACCTTCAAATATATTCAAAACCCTGCTGTCCCAACACTAAAGTGTGATATGCTACGCAATCGATAAAACAAATTATACCACGATGATGAGCCCAACGCGTAGAACAACTTTCGTCAAG